>JARYGA010047007.1:0-44269 GCA_030545235.1 Helianthus tuberosus
AAGGGTTTTGGATTTAAAAAGGATAATTAGCAGTCGGGTGAAAAACCCAAGTGTAAAACCTACAAGAAGCGTTATCTAGGGAAGTGCAGGTTCGAATCAAAATCCCAATCGCAGCCCAGAGCTTGTGGGATCTGCAAATCAAGTGAGCATAAAACGTTGGATTGTGAGAAGATAAAGGATGCGATGTGTTACAACTGCAACGATAAGGGGCATATCAAGTCTAACTGCCCAAAGTATGCGAAGAAACCTGAAGAGGGTAAAAAGACCAAAGCACGGGTCTTTCAAATGAATGCTCAGAAGGCCATTCAGAACGACAATTTGATAACAGGTACCTTTCTTATCAATGATGTTTATGCTAGAGTATTGTTTGATTCAGGTGCAGACAAGTCTTTTATGGATAATAAGTTTTGTAAGTTATTAAATCTGCCTGTTAAAACTCTAAGCATAAAGTATGAGGTAGAATTAGCCGATAGTTCCTTAGAAACCGCGTCAACAGTTCTAGATGGATGTTTTATATCCATTAGGAACCACTCTTTTCCGCTTTCCTTGCTTCCGTTGAAATTAGCCGGATTCGACATAGTAATAGGCATGGATTGGTTATCTCATAACCAAGCCCAAATTGTATGTGATAAGAAGCAGGTGGTTATCAAGACTCCTTATGGTGAGCCGTTAACAATACAAGGAGATACTCAGTACGGGTTACCTAAGCAAGTGTCCTTGCTTAAGGCATCAAGGTGTATGGAGAAAGTTTGTGTCATTTATATAGCACAGGTAACCATTGATGAACCAAAGCCTAAGAGTGAAGACATCCCTGTTATTTCTGAGTATCCAGAAGTATTTCCTGAAGAACTACCTGGTTTGCCCCCAGATAGGCAAGTGGAGTTCAGAATAGATATCATTCCTGGAGCAGCACCAATTGCAAGAGCACCTTATCGTTTGGCTCAAACTGAGATGAAAGAGTTAAGGACTCAGTTGGATGATTTATTGGCAACGGGTTTTATACGACCTAGCTCGTCCCCTTGGGGAGTGCCTATTCTGTTTGTGAAAAAGAAGGATGGCTCGATGCGTCTATTGTAACACCTCGTAAAATCACGTCTAATGATGTATTGACACGTGTAATAAACCCTAATAAAGTCAAACGTTGAATTTGAGGGACTAATTTTGCGAAAAATCAAAAACTTTGATTATAGTAGGACTGGAAATGTTAACATGCTTATTATAAGCCTCTGATTAACATTACATGGTAATCCTATTCACAAATGGGCCACTTGTTGATCATGAGTAGCCGTTTGCGTAATTAATTGAAAGTTTGCGCAATGAAGGGTTAAAAGTGTCAACATGTTAATTCTTACCTCTGAGAGACCTTTTAACAAACAGAGATCTTCATGATAATTGATTACACTCTCGGGAATGCCTAATATTGGCCATTAAGGGCTTTTATGCCTTTAAGTGACGTTACGCGCAACTTCGTAAGTTCGAGGGGTTAAAAGCGTCAATATGTTTAATTATACCTCTGAATGACCTTTTTACGAACCCGAAGCATCGTGATGTTTAATAATACTCTCAAGAATGCCTAACATGGGTTAGGTTAGGCTTCGATGCTATTAAACGATGATATGCGCAAGTTTGCGCATTAGAGGGACCAAAAGCGTCAACTTTTGAATCTACGCCTTTTGGTTACCATTTAAGCAAACGAAAGCATAGTAATATTTAAACACATGCTTGGGAATACCCATTATGGGCCATGGAAGGCTTGGATATCATTAAACGACATTTCGCGCTACTTTGTGCGACTAAAGGACTATTTGCGTCAAACTTCAAAAGTATACATATTCGTAGGGTATCGAACCTTCCGGAATATGATCATAATTTAAACATGCCCTAAATATCCTTTACATGGCTTAGAAATACGCTTAGAGGTGTTTGGTGCGCAAAAATAAACTTAATTGATCAACAGGGACTAAAAGCATCAAAAAGTGCATAAGTTTGCATTTTCGCGCATATCTTACATTCTGAATATATCCGGACATCCAAAAATTTATGTATTCATTAAAATATTTTATTTTAGTGATCGGCATGTTAAAATTCCATTCTTCGCGTAATTTGGATCGTTTTTCGCGTCCGTTCGTGTTTCGTCATAATTAGCCGAACGAAGCAACCGTACGACCAAACGAACCGACATCCGGCATGTTTTTGAGCACGTTTTATATTCCCTATGTTTAGGCATCATTGTAGAGCCTTTAAAATGGCTTAACGGGCTTTAAACATGTCAAAATGGGCCTTAAACACTTGCAGGGACCAAAGCTGTAAATAAGCAAACTGTTTGTTGAACTAAAGTGCATCAGATCTGCAAAAAAACAGCTGATTTCAATTCACCAGCTGGGTTTCTGGTTTGCAAATGGTTTTTGATCATTCTAGGGGCTATTTTTGGTGCACCCATGGTATTCTAAAACCATGGGCACACATGTAAGGCCTAGATCGAAGCACGTTTATCGATAAACGATCTTAACGGTTACCCGAAAACTATATAAACCCCATGATTTCATTTGCAACACACCATGATCTGATCATATTCTCTAAGTTGGAGTGTTTATACTCCATACCTGAGAATTATTAGATCAAACCTCCATTTCTTGGACCCCTTGTAAGTATTCTTTCGTACTGTTATGCGTTTTTAGCACAAAAGTCAAATAGTGTTTGACTTTCTACTTTGACCAGTCAATGGTCAACACAAAGTCCATTTCAACTTCGTAAGGTGAGCGTAATCACAATGGTTATAGTCTCTTATGACTATACCTCCTAATTACCACGTTTGCTTAGTTAATTGTCGGGTCAAAGTAATTAAAATAAAAGTCAAGCGAGTCGGTTTTTAAACAAAATTCATAATTAATGATGTAAAGGCAATAAAATCAGTTTTGTCACTTTAATAACTTGGTAAATATTAATTGAACATGTATAGGCATGTTCGACCCGACAATTCTGAGTTTAGGCACGGTTCGGAACCGAAAGTCGCAAAAGTTGACTTTTGCTTTGAATTTCAGTTCTGACCCGATTTAGCTTAGTTTAGTTATGCCTTAGGATTCCTTTAGCACCATATTATATGTAAGTGTAACCCTCTGAGGTTATACAACATGGTTCCATAGAAATCCTAGTTCATTGCATGTTTCCGTTAAATGCTTAAAAGTTGACCATTATGCCCTTTTGATATTAAAACGAGAATTTTGAAAATGTGAGAGGACAAAAACATTTATTACTGATTTATAAACATGTCCTAAAAATTTGACATCAGTTTGAGGTCTAAATTAGGAGTTATGCCCAATATCGTAATTTGAAAGCTTTTTATTAATTAAACGACATTATTAGCATAAAGCCTATTTAAACCCGAATTTTGACACCAAACCTTTTGCCCACTGATTTAATATAATATTTAGGGATTTTTGAAGATTTTTTTTGAATTTTAAACTGATCATAACATAGGGTTCTTGCATTGACTCGGTAATTGACGGTTATGCCCTCTTTGCTAATAAAAGGAGTTTTATCACATCCTTTACATATCAAACCTTTTTTTACTAATTTTATATATTAAATAAATTATTTTAAATAGTAAAGGTTGTTCAAAATCTCAGATTTACTTATTTAACCCGAATACCGTCAAATACCGACTTTTATGCGATTTACGCGCATAGTATGGTTTAAAACCATATTACGCACCCAAAGCTTGATACCTACTGATGTTATGAATAAATTTTTATACTTTAACAATAAATAAAAGTTTGAAACTCAGATTTCCAAAATTAACCCGTAAAGCATATGTGAAATGACCAAAATGCCCCTACGGTGCATAGTTTGGCCATAAATGATAAATTTCACATATGTTAGATATCTTACTGATATAACTTGATAAAATAAATATTTTTACTGATTATTTTAGACCAGAACCTCAGATTAATATTTAACCTCTATTATAACCTTTAAAATGACCAAAATACCCCTATGTGGCATAAATTGGTTTTAAATTCATTTTAGGCATAATGGAAGGTATCCTTCTGATATCACAACATATTTAAGGCATATTAACTTGTGAAACATGTTCATGACTCTTTTGGTTACCCGTTATGCATTAGTCGCGTTCGGAACGGTTTATGTAACTAGTTTGCATAAATTGACCGAAACAGGTCAAACCTTATCATTTTTGCTTCAAAATTCAGAATGTGCTTAGTTTACCCATATTATACAAGTCTCCATACTTGTCGGGTCTAAATTACATTCTAATCCGGTCTTCGCTTAATCTTGCGTTTTGAACGGAAAACCTTTCGTTAAAACTAATCGGTCTAAGTTACAACTTAAATAAGACCCGTTAGTAATCTAATAGGTTAATAAAACCTTCATTCCAGATTGAGAGCCCCAGTAGAGGTACTTGTGCTTGCTGATTAGAATATACGGCTGAGTATAAATTGCATTTTAAGCTCAGGTAAACACTTTTAACTTATTTTCCCTATACGGGCTTGGGATACGGTATTATAATAATACCGCTTGGTCGGGTATTGAATGTTTAATCGGATTGTGATTAAGTTATTGAGGTAACCCGTTTTAATCTGTCTTGTTTGAAATAAAAGTTTTTGGGGGTTAATGACCATGTCCCGGATATCCTTGGCATCATTATTAAGAAATGGCCACGTCTTAAGCACGGGGTGTAGGCATACACCTGACAGTTGCGTAAGGGAAACGGTATCTCACTCTCTTGTGGCCCTATACTTGTGGTGTGTCTGTTAATCTTGACTCGGTTTCTAACATCGGGCCCTGAATGTATAACGAACATATAAATCTGTATACAAGATTATTTTTTAAAATAATTGTCCCAAGGTATAAAAGAATATTTGTGCCTTGTGCATTTAAATCAATTTTCATAAAGATTTTCAAAAGAGTCAGTTAATTGTATTTACCAGTGTAAACTGACGTATTTTCCAAAAAGATTAAGTGACAGGTACTGTACGTAATTGGCTGGGAGCTCCGGGCGTTAATAGGGAATCTTGCAAATTCTAAACGTCTAAAGTCTGTTGAACAGTGTTTATCTTTCTGTTTTAAGATCCGCCTGTGGATCCATCTTACAACCCGTTTGTAATATTGATGTTACTTTGAATCGGTTTGTAATATATTTACTTTAGATTTCCGATGTGTATTGAATTATGATTATTTGACTATGATGATATCAACTACGTCACGATACTCCCCACCCGGCCCACCGGTAATATGTGGAAATATTGGGGTGTGACAGGTTGGTTACAGAGCCAACATTGAGTGAATTAAACACTAGCCTTTCTGTTTTTAATCTCAATGACACAGTAACACATTCCTTAGACCTTCTGAGTCTAGACTTAACATAGGAATACTCTCATCCCTATTCTGTAACATATTGTTTTCGATTCTATGTATTTTGAATATGTCACCAAGCAAAGAAGCCATAATGGAAATTCTCCACATCCGAAGCCTAGAAATGCCAAGCTTCGTACCGCGGCTAGGATAAACGTGCAACTAAGGAGAAAAAATTCAGAAATAAAGTGAAGAAGAAGGAACTCCTTTCGCGGAATTTTCGATTCTTTAGTAGTCCTTATAAGGAAATATTTATTTTTTAGTCCCTTCGTGGACAATGTTATTTCCTTCAAGTCCTGTTTAGGGCAATTATGTACTCATTTTAAAAATTTATTGGAGTTTTTTATTTAAATTTCATTTTTATCATTTTATATGAATATAATATATGAAATAAATCAAAATATCATTCCTTTTTGTAATTGACCTGCCATTATATATGAAAAAGAATCTTAAAAGGTGTAACCTAGCTTATATGTCATCAAAGACCTAGCTATGATGTAAAACCTATCTAAAAAGATTCAGATCCTTGTTAACATCTGAAAACAAGTTAACCCTCCTGACAACAGTGATGCGATAAAATCACACTTGTCATCCTTATATTAGGAATTTCCAATCCCTTATTTAGCCTAATGATCTAGAATCATGGGTTCAAATCATCAATTAAGATGATCATATATTTAAACATCCATTTGTGATAAAGTGCCTACGGGCCATGTTTATTGTCCTCTGAGACAAGAAGACAGTAATAGTCTACGACTCTCTGTCAAGAAAAGGTAATGAACTATGTTCAAACATTAATGCCTTGATTCTCTGAAATCATGGCTTATAAATTTAAAACTGTCCTTGTGATTAGGCCTTTTGTGCCACTTTAATATCCTTAATGTTTTATAACTAGGATAAATTATAATGAAAATACTAATTAAATATAATTAACAAATTAACCAATATGGTTTATATTACCATGGTTAATGAATCGTCAAAAATGATGATTCCATAATAACCTCTGAATAAATCATTGTCAATATTTATGTAGCAATTGAGCTACATGGCTGGATCAGATGAGGTTAACAGCCACCCGAGAGAGAATCATGATGCTACCAGAGTTAATATAGCTGGTGCAGAACTGCATGCATTAATAGATAATGCCGTTACCCGAGCACTTGACAGACAGTATAATGAATCAAGTGGTACACGCACCAAGACCCAGTCTGTGCCTCATGCAAAACCACATCCCCAAACGCATGTATCTCATAAGGACGATTCTCATCACTCATCGAATCAGAGGAGTGTTCCATCTAGACAGGTTGTGCTTCATCAAGAGCCACGTGTTAAAACCTGTTCATATAAATATTTTGTCTCCTGCAAGCCCAGAGATTTCACTGGGGAAAAAGGAGCCATCGATTGCATGACTTGGCTCGATGAGATGGATGCAGTGGTTGATATTAGTGGTTGTGCAGAACAAGACATTGTGAAATTTGTGTCACAATCGTTTAAAGGTGAAGCGTTAGCTTGGTGGAGGTCCCTAATCCAAGCTACAGGGAAGATCCCGTTGTATAATCTGACGTGGGATCAGTTTGTTGCTCTCATCAAAGAAAATTACTGTCCTCAACATGAAGTTGAGAAAATTGAGACTGACTTCTTGACCTTGGTCATGAAGAACTTAGACTGTCAGGCAAACCTTACCAGTTTCAATACCATGTCTCGACTGGTTCCATACTTGGTTACACCGGAACCAAAACGTATAGCTCGATTTATTGGAGGTTTAGCTCCAGAAATTAAGGCAAGTGTGAAGGCATCAAGATCTACCACCTTTAGGTCAATGGCTGATCTGTCACTATCTCTTACCCTTGATGCGGTTAGGCAAAAATCGCTTGAGAATTCTGAAGAAGGGAAAAGGAAACATGAGGATGAGAACTCACGCCGTGCTGATAAGAAACATAAGGGGAACTCTGAGGATAAGAAGAGTTCCGGGTTTAAGAAGGACAACCAGCACTCGGGTGAAAAGACCAGGTGCAAAACCTGTAGGAAATACCATCTCGAGAAATGCAGGTTTGAATCTCAGCCTCTACCTTGTGGGATCTGCAAGTCTAAGGAACATAAAATCTTGAATTGCAAGAAGTTGAAAGATGCAACCTGTTATGGTTGCAACGAGAAGGGGCATATCAAGACTAACTGCCCTAAGAATCAAAAGAAGTCTGAAGAGGCTAAGAAAACAAACGCGTGAGTCTTCCAGATGAACACTCAGGAGGCAGTACAAAAAGATAACATCATAACAGGTACCTTTCCTTATCAATGATTTTTACGCGAGAATTTGTTTGATTATGGCGCAGAAAAGTCTATTGTGGACAATAAATGTTGTAAGCTGTTGTATCCGCCTGTTAGGACTCTAGACATATAACGCGAGGTAGGATTGGCCGATGATACTTTAGAGACTGCTTCAACAATCTTAGATGGGTACTTTATATCCATTAGGAATCACTCTTCTCAAACATCCTTATGACAAGCTTTGAAGCTATCCAAAATCATCAATATGATCAAGACAGATGTGACATTTGATCCCCTGTCAAAAAGGTGATGGACTAGATCCAAACCTTAAATGCCATTGATGGTCTTTTTATGGCCTAGGCTAAGTATAATTGGTATATATTTAAATAACATTCATTAAGAATTTTCGTAATATATTAGCCTGTATGGTTTAATGATACCATGGTTAGTATATGTTAGGTTATCAGGATGATGAATAGCGGTAGCTGGATTGCAACTAAGTAATTGTTTCATTGGTGTTAGGAACCAAGTCTTGAGTATGACAAACTCGGATAAGACAACCGTCAATCGCGCCATCGATGATGCGACACATGCTAATGATGCTACAATTGTGAACCTCAAAATTGACAAAGATGTTCTCCAAGCTATGATTGACGCAGCTGTTGGAATGGTTGTGAGAAAGGCCGTGAAAAAGTTTAAGGAACCCAATGCTACTTGCTCCAAATCCCCTTTAAAACCACACTTCCTTACACACAAGAAGGATCTTGCACATGCCTTGAATGCGAAGAATGAACTAAAAAGGAAAAAGGAGAAAGATAACTCCCATACTTCCAAGAAAAAGGGTAGGCTTGAGCTTAAGGAGAACAAACAAAAGTCCAACAAGAAACCTGTATGCAAGACCTGCAAGAAGCGCCATCTAGGGAAGTGCAGGTACGAACCAAAATCCCAATCGCAGCCTAGGGCTTGTGGGATCTGCAAATCTAGTGAGCATAAACATTAGAATGCAAGAAGATAAGAAACGCGACTTGTTACAACTGTAACAAGAAGGGGCATATCAAGTCAAATTGCCCAAAATATGCAAAGAAGCTTGAAGAAGTTAAGAAGACCAACGCTAGGGTCTTTCAAATAGGTGAAAAAGAGGCCATACAAGATGATAATGTTATAAACGGTACGTCTCTTATCAATGATGTATATGCAAGGGTATTGTTTGATTCTGGTGCAGATAAGTCGTTCGTGGATAATAAATTTTGTAAGTTATTTAATCTGCCTGTTAGAACCCTAAGCATAAAATATGAAGTAGAATAAATGCTAAGAGTTCTATTTTGAATAAGATACCAATAAAACCTTCATGGATGGTAAGTATAAAGAACTTTTAAAATCTTCCATAAGAACCTCAGATATTAAGCGTAAGGTAAAACTTACAGACGAAAATCATAGGAACCATTTCTTCTGTTCCTGTCAGAAATCTTCAGTCATAAAATTCTAGAGAACCCTCTCTCCAGATGAAGTACGTCATCATATGTAGTTGATATCTCTTTGATCTCTATCCATTGCGAATACCAGACGGTATGACAAAAGCGCCATATGAGGATTAGTGTATCTTAATATGTTCCATAGATTGCTTCCATGCCTGATCAGTATGGAGGTTTAATGCATGGAACCACAAAGATATTCCAATGGACATATGGTACTAAAGTCAGCTAACGGTATTCAAAGAAGATATACAGAATGGAATTGTCCAAGTAAATGTCTCTGATTAAGGAATCCGTGGACTCGTAAAGAAAATGTGTCACTTATCTGACACGGGCAATGATAAAAGAACCAGAGCCAGAGATTTGGAAAATCTCTGTAATCTCCTTGTGTCTTGATTATCTTCTCCAAAGACTACCCTGTTTACATCCTGAGACAAGTAGAGTTAAGATTAACATCCCGCTTGGGGCTGCAGTATTGTGAAATCTCCGTATCGATTAGTACCACCAATTAGGGAATAATAGAAACCCTAATTAGATGAATTTTAAGATAAAGGTTCCTAAAGCCAAATTCGTAATTCTAAGAGTTTCAATATTATTAGTTAGGAAAGACGTTTCTTTTTTCTTATGCATTAGGTACCGCAACCCTATTTAGACAACAATTAAGAATCGCCATCAGCTGCCCAGGATCGTCGATTTGTTTGACTAACTGTAAGGATTAACTATTCCTTAAGATTAGTTTTAAGCTGTAGTTGGAATAACCATCTTACCTTAAATAAGCTCTTCTATAATAGTTATTATAAAAGTATCAAGGCTGCTCCTTTGGAGACCTTGTTTAGATGGAATGTCAAAGATCCGTTTGATGGAGAGAAGTTTGGGTAAGTCCAATTATCAGGATCTGAAAGTTGCCTTGGAAACAACGAATAAGATCATACAAATCCGAAATCGTCTGAAAGTTGCCAGTAATCGGCAGAAAAATCAAGGATTGATGAAACTCGCAACCCACTTAAGTCCTTAATAAGGAATAAGGTTCAATTGAAGGTATCACCCTAAGAAGGGTGTGCTAAATTTTTAATTTATCGGGCTAGTTAAGTTCTGATATATAGAATCATTCGAGGAAATCGAATATATATCAAGATTGGTAACCTATAAGCTAAAACTTACCTGAGGAGCTTAATGGAAATCAATGTGTCCCACACTAGTGATTTAAGGAGATGTTCGCTGATAAGTCGAGAAGCATTATCACATATAGATATGCAGATTTATGATTTGATGAGAAACCTGTACAGATCAATGATCGACAGGTTAAGAAGCTCCGAAAGGAAGTATGTACCTATTGTATAGGTCAACTGATATGCCCTTAGAGGGCCAATTATGCTATGGAGGTTAAGTCCATGATACATCAGAAAATACTTCCATTATTTTAGCAAATATCGTGGTCGAGATTTCTTTTAAGGGGGTGAGGATGTAACACCTCGTAAAATCACGTCCAATGATGTATTGACACGTGTAATAAACCCTAATAAAGTCAAACGTTGAATTTGAGGGACTAATTTTGTGAAAAATCAAAAACTTTGATTATAGAAGGACTGGAAATGTTAACATGCTTATTATAAGCCTCTGAATAACATTACATGGTAATCATATTCACAAATGGGCCACTTGTTGATCATGAGTAGCCGTTTGCGTAATTAATTGAAAGTTTACGCAATGAAGGGTTAAAAGTGTCAACATGTTAATTCTTACCTCTGAGAGACCTTTTAATAAACCGAGAGCTTCATGATAATTGATTACACTCTCGGGAATGCCTGATATTGGCCATTAAGGGCTTTTATGCCTTTAAGTGATGTTACGCGCAACTTCGTAAGTTCAAGGGGTTAAAAGCGTCAATGTGTTTAATTATACCTCTTAATGACCTTTTTATGAACCCGAAGCATCGTGATGTTTAATAATACTCTCAAGAATGCCTAACATGGGTTAGGTTAGGCTTCGATGCTATTAAACGATGATATGCGCAAGTTTGCGCATTAGTGGGACCAAAAGCGTCAACTTTTGAATCTACGCCTTTTGGTGACCATTTAAGCAAACGAAAGCATAGTAATATTTAAACACATTCTTGAGAATACCCATTATGGGCCATGGAAGGTTTGGATATCATTAAACGACATTTCGCGCTACTTTGTGCGACTAAAGGACTATTTGCGTCAAACTGCAAAAGTATACCTATTCGTAGGGTATCGAACCTTCCGGAATATGATCATAAGTTAAACATGCCCTAAATATCCTTTACATGGCTTAGAAATAGGCTTAGAGGTGTTTGGTGCACAAAAATAAACTTAATTGATCAACAGGGACTAAAAGCGTCAAAAAGTGCATAAGTTTGCATTTTCGCGCATATCTTACGTTCTGAATATATCCGAACATCCAAAAATTTATGTAATCATTAAAATATTTTATTTTAGTGATCGGCATGATAAAATTCCATTCGTCGCATAATTTGGATCGTTTTTCGCGTCCGTTCGTGTTTCGTCGTTATTAGCCGAACGACGCAACCGTACGACCAAACGAACCGACATCCGGCATATTTTAGAGCATGTTTTATGTTCCCTATGTTTAGGCATCATTGTAGAGCCTTGAAAATGGCTTAACGGGCTTTAAACATGTCAAAATGGGCCTTAAACACTTGTAGGGACCAAAGCTGTAAATAAGCAAACTGTTTGTTGAACTAAAGTGCGTCAGATCGGCAAAAAACAGCTTATTTCAATTCAGCAGCTGGGTTTCTGGTTTGCAAATGGTTTTTGATCATTCTAGGGGCTATTTTTGGTGCACCCATGGTATTCTAAAACCATGGGCACACATGTAAGGCCCAGATCGAAGCACGTTTATCGATGAACGATCTTAACGGTTACCTGAAAACTATATAAACCCCATGATTTCATTTGCAACACACCATGATCTGATCATATTCTCTAAGTTGGAGTGTTTATACTCCATACCTGAGAATAATTAGATCAAACCTCTATTTCTTGGACCCCTTGTAAGTATTCTTACGTGCTGTTATGCGTTTTTAGAACAAAAGTCAAATAGTGTTTGACTTTCTACTTTGACCAGTCAATGGTCAACACGAAGTCCGTTTGAACTTCGTAACGTGAGCGTAATCACGATGGTTATAGTCTCTTATGACTATACCTCCTAATTACCACGTTTGCTTAGTTAATTGTCGGGTCAAAGTAAATAAAATAAAAGTCAAGCGAGTCGGTTTTTAAACAAAATTCATAATTAATGATGTAAAGGAAATAAAATCAGTTTTGTCAGTTTAATAACTTGGTAAATATTAATTGAACATGACTAGGCATGTTCGACCCGACAATTCTGAGTTTAGGCACGGTTCGGAACCGAAAGTTGCAAAAGTTGACTTTTACCTTGAATTTCAGTTCTGACCCGATTTAGCTTAGTTTAGTTATGCCTTAGGATTCCTTTAGGACCACATTATATGTTAGTGTAACCCTCTGAGGTTATACAACATGGTTCAATAGAAATCCTAGTTCATTGCATGTTTCCGTTAAATGCTTAAAAGTTGACCATTATGCCCTTTTGATATTAAAACAAGAATTTTTAAAATGTGAGGTGACAAAAACATTTATTACTGATTTATAAACATGTCCTAAAAATTTGACATCAGTTTGAGGTCTAAATTAGGAGTTATGCTCAATATCGTAATTTGAAAGTTTTTTATTAATTAAACGGTATTATTAGCATAAAGCCTATTTAAACCCGAATTTTGACACCAAACCATTTGCCCACTGATGTAATATAATATTTAGGGATTTTTTAAGATTTTTTTTTGAATTTTAAACTGATCATAACATAGGGTTCTTGCATTGACTCGGTAATTGACGGTTATGCCCTTTTTGCTAATAAAATGAGTTTTACACATTCTTTACATATCAAACATTTTTCTACTGATTTTATATTTTAAATAAATTATTTTAAATAGTAAAGGTTGTTCAAAATCTCAGATTTACTTATTTAACCCGAATACCGTCAAATACCGACTTTTATGCGATTTAGGCACCCAAAGCTTGATACCTACTGATGTTATCAATAAATTTTTATACTTTAACAATAAATAAAAGTTTGAAGCTCAGATTTCCAAAATTAACCTGTAAAGCATATGTGAAATGACCAAAATGCCCCTACGGTGCAGAGTTTGGCCATAAATGATAAATTTCACATATGTGAAATATCTTAATGATATAACTTGTTAAAATAAATACTTTTACTGATTATTTTAGACCAGAACCTCAGATTAATATTTAACCTCTATTATAACCTTTAAAATGACCAAAATACCCCTATGGGGCATAAATTGGTTTTAAATTCGTTTTGGGCATAATGGAAGGTATCATACTGATATCACAACATATTTAAGGCATATTAACTTAAGAAACATGTTAATGACTCTTTTGGTTACCCGTTATGCATTATTCGCGTTCGGAACGGTTTATGTAACTAGTTTGCATAAATTGACCGAAACGGGTCAAACCTTATCATTTTTGCTTCAAAATTCAGAATGTGCTTAGTTTACCCATATTATACAAGTCTACATACTTGTCGGGTCTAAATTACATTCTAATCCGGTCTTCGCTTAATCCTGCGTTTTGAACCGAAAACCATTCGTTAAAACTAACCGGTCTAAGTTACAACTTAAATAAGACCCGTTAGGAATCTAATAGGTTAATAAAACTTTCGTTCCAAATTGAGAGCCCCAGTAGAGGTACTTGTGCTTGCTAATTAGAATATACGACTGAGTACAAATTGCATTTTAAGCTCAGGTAAACACTTTTAACTTATTTTCCCTATACGGGCTTGGGATACGGTATTATAATAATACCGCTTGGTCGGGTATTGAATGTTTAATCGGATTGTGATTAAGTTATTGAGGTAACCCGTTTTAATCTGTCTTGTTTGAAATAAAAGTTTTTGGGGGTTAATGACCATGTCCCGGATATCCTTGGCATCATTATTAAGAAATGGCCACGTCTTAAGCACGGGGTGTAGGCATACACCTGACAGTTGCGTAAGGGAAACGGTATCTCACTCTCTTGTGGCCCTATACTTGTGGTGTGTCTGTTAATCTTGACTCGGTTTCTAACATCGGGCCCTGAATGTATAACGAACATATAAATCTGTATACAAGATTATTTTTTAAAATAATTGTCCCAAGGTATAAAAGAATATTTGTGCCTTGTGCATTTAAATCAATTTTCATAAAGATTTTCAAAAGAGTCAGTTAATTGTATTTACCAGTGTAAACTAACGTATTTTCCAAAAAGATTAAGTGACAGGTACTGTACGTAATTGGCTGGGAGCTCCGGGCGTTAATAGGGAATCTTGCAAATTCTAGACGTCTAAAGTCTGTTGAACAGTGTTTATCTTTCTGTTTTAAGATCCGCCTGTGGATCCATCTTACAACCCGTTTGTAATATTGATGTTACTTTGAATCGGTTTGTAATATATTTACTTTAGACTTCCACTGTACATTGAACTGTGATTATTTGACTATGATGATATCAACTACGTCACGATACTCCCCACCGGGCCCACCGGTAATATGTGGAAATATCGGGGTGTGACATCTATGCATCGATTATCGTGAGCTGAATAAAGTGACAATCAAGAATAGATATCCCCTACCCAGGATCGATGATCTATTCGATCAGCTTCAAGGAGCAAGTTATTTCTCCAAGATTGATTTGAGGTCAGGATACCACCAACTGAAAGTCAGAGAAGAAGATGTGCATAAGACTGCATTCAGAACCCGTTATGGGCACTACGAGTTCTTAGTGATGCATTTTGGGCTCACTAATGCACTAGCAGCATTCATGGATCTCATGAATCGCGTTTGCAAGACATACTTGGACAAGTTTGTCATTGTCTTCATTGATGACATTCTTATTTACTCGAAGAATCTAGCCGATCATGAAAGACATCTTCGGTGTATCCTTAAGTTGCTACATCAAGAAAATCTCTACGCCAAGTTTTCAAAATATGAGTTTTGGCTTCGTGAAGTCCAATTTCTTGGACACGTTGTGAGTGAGCATGGTATCCAGGTGGATCCCGCTAAGATTGAAGCAATTATGAATTGACAAGTGCCTAAGAGTCCCACAGAGATACGTAGCTTTTTGGGTCTAGCAGGATACTATCAACGTTTTATTGAAAACTTTTCAAGGATTGCTGTGCCCCTAACTTCACTGACCCGCAAGAATGTCAAGTTTGATTGGGGTCCCAAGCAGCAAGAATCCTTTGAAATTCTTAAACAGAAATTAAGCAATGCAACTGTTTTGACATTGCCTGAAGGAATTGAAGAATTTGTGGTATACCGTGACGCATCGCACACAGGTATGGGATGTGTGCTTATGCAGAATGGCAAAGTTATTGCATATGCTTCCCGAAAATTAAAGGTGCATGAAAAGAATTACACCACCCACGATTTGGAGTTGGGTGCCGCTGTATTTGCACTGAAACTTTGGAGGCATTATCCTTATTGGACTAAGTGTGTGATCTATTCTGATCATAAGAGCCTTCAACATCTGTTTAACCAGAAGGATCTTAACATGAGACGACGTCGATGGATGGAAACGCTGAATGATTTTGATTGTGAAATCCGATATCATCCAGGCAAGGCAAATGTAGTCACTGACGCCTTAAGCAGAAAAGAAAGGGTTAAGCCCATTAGAATCAACGTCAAAAGCATTGAATTGAAGAACAACTTGAATGAAAGGTTGTTAGCCGCTCAGAAGGAAGCTGTATTAGAAGCTAACTATCCAAATGAGAAATTGGGCGTAACTGCTGAACAGTTATCATATGGCAAGGATGGAATCCTAAGATTGAATGGACGAATATGGGTTCCAATTTATGGAGGACTTCGAGAAGTGATTCTTCAAGAAGCCCATAGCTCCAAATATTCTGTTCATCCTGGCAGTGATAAGATGTACCAGTATTTAAAGGCAAATTATTGGTGGATAGGTTTGAAGAAATCTATAGCCACTTATGTGGCCAAATGTCTGACGTGCGCACAAGTTAAAGCTGAGCATCAAAGGCCGTCGGGTTTGCTGCAACATCCTGAACTTCCCACCTGGAAATGGGAAATGGTAACTATGGATTTTATCACAAAGTTACCAAATACAAAGAGGGGAAATGATACTATTTGTGTGATAGTCGACAGGTTGACTAAGTCAGCCCACTTCTTACCGATTAAAGAAACTCACAGCTCCGACAAGTTAGCTCAGCTGTACGTAGATGAGATTGTATCTCTTCAGCTCTGATAGAGATACGAGATACACATTGCATTTTTGGAAAAGCTTTCAGCAATCTTTAGGCACGCGACTAAATTTCAGCACTGCTTATCATCCTCAGACGGATGGACAAAGCGAGCGTATGATTCAAACGCTTGAGGATATGTTTCGAGCGTGTGTTATTGATCTAGGAGGAAGTTGGGATAATCATCTTCCATTGATTGAATTTTCGTACAATAATAGCTATCATTCGAGTATTCAAGCAGCACCTTTCGAAGCTTTGTACGGAAGAAAGTGTAGGACGCCAGTTTGTTGGGCGGAAGTTGGAGATGTTCAACTATCTTAACCTGATATAGTCCTGGAGATGACAAATAAGATTGTGCAGATACGTGATCGTCTCAAAGCTGCCAGGGATAGGCAGAAAAGCTACGCAGATAAGAGGCGTAAACCTCTGAAATTCGAGGTAGGTGACAAAGTGTTACTCAAAGTGTCACCCTGGAAAGGGGTGATGCATTTTGGCAAAAAGGGGAAGCTGAGCCCTAGATACATAGGACCATTCGAGATAATCGAATGTGTCGGAACCGTGGCTTACAAGTTAAATCTGCCAGAAGAACTCAGTGGAATACATAATGTGTTCCACATCTGCAACCTAAAGAAATGTCTAGCCGATGAATCGCTACAATGTCACACAAGGACGTGCAAATAGATGAAAGTTTGAACTTCGTTGAAAAACCTTTGTCAATTGAGGATCGACAGGTTAAGAAGCTTCGAAAGAAGCATGTGCCGATTGTAAAGGTAAAATGGTATGCCCGTAGAGGCCCAGAATACACATGGGAGGTTGAATCCACAATGAAACAGAAGTACCCTCATTTATTTAAGTAAAATCTCGAGGTCGAGATTTTTTTAAGGGGGTGAGGATGTAACACCTCGTAAATCACAACCAATATAATAAAGACATGTGTCATGGACTTTAAACATGTTATAAACCCGGATTTATGTTAAAAGATATATGGTGGGATTAAAAGTGTCAACATGTTAATTATTACCTTTGAGTGACCTTTTAACGTTTTCAAACTTTTGTGAAGTATAAATACATTCTCATGAATATCCAATAAGGATTTCATAAGTATCCGGTTAAACTTTGTAATGAATAATTCAACATTCAAAGAAATGGGACCTTATGTTTAATAACGACAATCCTTCATTCACATGATTTCTTTCAAGGACTCCAAATCAATGTTAATGCATGGCAACACTTCCAAGAGCCTTCAGATCTGATCATGTGGTCCCCTTCTGCTGAAAATGACCATAGATTCGAGTTATGAAAGGTTGCATGGTCAAATGATAAAGTTCTCAAAGTTTTGTCTTCTAATCAGATGCTTACGGACCGCAAAGAGACCACCTTACGGACCGTAAGGTGGCTTATATGGGCGATAAAATTTGAAAAGCGGTTACGGACCGTAACCGCTATGCTTACGGTCCGTAAGGACTATATCTGGGTAGTGAAAATGGACAGTTGCGGGTTGTCTCCTTCCACACCCCTTTTCTCGAAACCAGCTGCTTGTTAACGATTTTGAAAAACCTCTAGACACCTGTATGCATCAGAATTCACCTGAGGGACACCTGCATTGATCCTAGAATCCCCAATGCACTATAAATAGAGGCTTTAGTTGAAGTTCCTCACTTGCTCAATTCAATTTCTCACTCAAACTCACTTCTCTGGAGCAACCTGACTTTGAAGGAAGCTCTCTTAGTAATAATCTTCGTGCTAAAGACTATTGTAAGTATTCTTAGCTTCTTTAGTTAAGTTTTCATTAGCTTAACGACCAAAAGTCAAAGCTATCGTAATTAAGCTTTGACTTAGTGATTAATCACTAATGGTCCAGCCATTATTCGATTTGAAAGTGTCTATGAGTTGGTAATTATGTAGGTAATAAACCCTTATAAGGGCACCTACTCATTTTCACTCTAACTTGGTCAAATGTCGGGTCAAACTTGTTATTAAAAAGTCAACAAAATCTATTTTTGCAAATAAAGTCATAACTGATAATGTAGAAGTTATGGAACATGTTTAAACATTAAAATAACTTGGTAACTAATATAAGAACATGTCTAAACATGTTCAACCCGACAATTCTGAGTTTAGGCTCGGTTCGGAACCGAAAGTCACAAAAGTAGACTTTTGTTTTGACTTTCAGTTCTGACCCGATTTAGCTTGTTTTAGATATCCCTTAGGGTTCCTTTAAGACCATATTATAGGTTAGTATAACCCTTTGAGGTTATACAACTTGGTTCCTTAGTAATCCGATTCATTTGCATGTTTCCGTTATTTGCTTAACAGTTGACCATTATGCCCTTTTGATATTAAAACGAGATTTTTGAAAATGTGAGAGGACAAAAACCTTTATTACTAATTTATAAACATCTCCTAAAAGTTTAACATCAGTTTATGGTCTAAATTAGGAGTTATGCTCAATATCGTAAATGAAAGCCTTTTTATTAATTAAACGACATTTTCGACATAAACCCTATTTAAAACCAAATTTTGACACCAAACCTTTTACCCACTGATGTAATATAATATTTAGGGATTTTTGGAAATTTTTATTTAATTTTAAACTGATCATAACATAGAGTTCTTGTATAGGCTCGGTAATTGACGATAATGCCATTTTTGCTAATAAAATGAGTTTTACACATCCTTTACATATCAAACCTTTTCTACTGATTTTATACAATAAATAAGTTATTTTAAACTATAAAGGCTGGTCAAAATCTCAGATTTCTTAAATCAACCCGAATATCGTCAAATACCGTCTTTTATGCGATTTAGGCGCATAATATGGCTTAAAACCATATTAGGCACCTAAGGCTTGTTACCTACTGATATTATGAATCAATATTTATACTTTAATAGTAAGTAAAAGTTTTGAACTCAGATTTCCAAATTTGACCCTTAAAGCTTGTGTGAAATGACCAAAATGCCCCTACGGTGCATAATTTGGACATAAATGATAGATTTCACATATATGCAATATCCTACTGATATAACTCACTAAAATAAATATTTTACTGATCATTTTAGACCAGAACCTCAGATTTACTAATTAACCTCTTTTATAAGCTTTAAAATGACCAAAATACCCTTACGGTGCTTAATTTGATTTTAAATTCGTTTTGGGCATAATGGAAGTTATCCTACTGATATCATAACACATTTTAAGCATATTAACTTAGGGAACCTGTTCATGACTCAAATGGTTACCCGTTATGCATTTTCGCGTTCGGTACAGTTTATGTAACTAGTTTGCATAAAGTAACCGAAACAGGTCAAACTTTATCATTTTTACTTCAAAATCCAGAATGTGTTTGGTTTACCCATATTAAACAAGTCTTCATACTTGTCGGGTCTAAATCACATTCTAATCCGGTCTTCGCTTAATCTTGCGTTTTAAACCGTATACCTTTCTTTAAAACTAACCAGTCTAAGTTTTAACTTAAGTAAGACCCGTTAGGAATCTAATAGGTTATTAAAACCTTCGTTCCAGATTTAGGAGACCAGTAAAAGCTACCGTACTTGCTGCTTTGTTATACGGCTGGGATTAAAATTTATATTTTAGCTCAGGTAAATACTTTTAACTTATTTTCCCTTATACGGGATTGGGGTACGGTATTTAATAATACCGCTTGGTCAGGTAGTGAATCTTTAATCGAATAATGGTTAAATCATTGAGATAACTCGTTTAATCTGTTTTGTTTGCTTTAAGCCTTTGGGGGATTAATGACCATGTCCAGGATATCATCGGCTCATTCATTGAAATGACCATGACTTAAGCACGGGGTGTAGGCATACACCTGTCGGTGCGTATGTAAAAAGATAAACCCGCTTATTGAGAATAACTCGCCGTGGGTATATTATGTGGTGTGTCTATTAATATTTTAACCCGGTACTTCTAACCCGGGCTACTGAACGTATGACAAACATATAAATCTTTTACAAGATTATTTTTAAATAATTATCCCAAGTTATAAAAGATTATTTGTGCCTTGTGCATTTAAATCAATTTTCTTAGACATTTTCAAAATGAGTCAGTTAATTGTATTTACCAGTGAAAACTAACGTATTTTCCAAAAAGGTTAAGTGCAGGTACTAAGCGAAATGGGCTGGCTACTTCTAGCATCCAATAAAGAGTCTTGCAAGCTTTTGATGCTTAAATCTGTTGAACAATATTTCTTTTTATCTTGATCCGCCTGTGGATCCTTTTACAACCCGTTTGTAATATTTTATGTTACTTTTGAATCGGTTTGTAATATTATTACTTTTAGACTTCTGTTGTGCATTGAACTGTGATTATTTGACTATGATGATATCAACTACGTCACGATACTCCCCACCGGGCCCACCGGTAATACGTGGATGTATCGGGGTGTGACAATGTTACTTTGAGACTAGAAAGCTACTTGAGTGTTCATACACAAGGTTTACAAGTGAGGTAGTGGAACTGGGTTGGAAAGCACTTTACAAGACACAGGTTCAACCATATGGAAGATGGTTAATCGTGAATGATTTCAACACTTGAATATAACATGTTTAATCATGAATGTTTTCAACACTTGAATATAACATGTATGAACTTAAAGTAAAGAGTTTATATAACATGTATGAACTTAAAGTAAAGAGTTTTTGAACTCACTTCTTGGTGGAAATCTACCTCAACGCAAACCCACAACTATGGACTAAGTTGTGAGCTTGGTGGGTACAAGATTTCACCAAGTTTAGTAAAGAAATAGAAGATATAAGAACATTGAAAAAACAAAATTTAATCTTACTTTGGACCCCTAATATGGTGATGTTTCACCTTAGTTTTCCATAGTAAACTTGTGAAAACCTCCCTAGAGGTTATCCAAGTAAAATGGTAGAAGAAACAAGAAGAAATAAGTAGTGAAGTGAGGTAGAACTCACTTAAAAGTCTTGCAAACTTTCTGCCAAAAATCAGAATTCTTGAGAGTTTTTGAGAGGATTTGAGAGTGGATTTGGTGTTTGGAAAGTGAAAATGAGGGTTAGGGATGTTGTATTTATAGTGGGGAAGTTAAGTTTAGTGTTAATGCTGTTTTAAAAGTAGTTAGGTGGGAGTTAAGTGAGTAAAATGGACCAATCCGTGAACAAAACCCAATTTGCTGCAGATCAAACCCATCTGCGCGTCGTGGAGACTAGAGGGTTCTTTGCTGCGTGTCGCGGGGCATTGTCTCCGGGAAACTCTTTTGAGTTTTATCAAAACAACCCCTAAAATTTTATGTGATCAATGTTTTGAGCTATAAGTTGTATTATTTTTAACATATTATCGAGTGTAAACATGTACAAAGTATAAATTGAGTAGTATTAATGTATGATTAAGTATATTGTACGTATAAAGAGTATCAAGACACATATTTATGTCTGATTGTACGTAAAAAAACAAGCACAAGTTTGTGTGAGAGTCGAATGTGTAATAAACATGTATATAAGATGAATGTAAAGAAAGTATGTATAATTATTGTATATTTTAAGTAAATGAACAACTTTTATTAAGATCAACGTTTCAAATTCACGAAGCTGGAAGTGAAATACGATATGGATATAAGTTTCCAAAAAATAAAAATATAAATAATATTTCTAAATAAGGGAAGTTCTAAAAAGTGAGACGTTACACATGCCATCAAAGCTACTCCCATTTTATTTGTTATTTATATAAATTAATGTAGTCTAGTGTCACTATTATAATAATACATTTATAAAATGAATTTCAAATATACCGTTGCGAATTGCTTATTTTTACCAATATATAAACTTCGTTGAAAACAAAGTTTTATTTGCAATAGAGTATGATTAATGTTGAAAGCAAGTTATATACAAAATAGAGTGATTTTTATATCATAAGTTATAGTGAATTCTGGTAACGTGATGAACCGAACCAATTATATTGTTGAAATCAGAATTTTATTCGCAATAGAGTGTCAATGTTGAAAACAAAGTTATATTAAATGTATAGTGTAATTTTTGTATTATAAGATAGCAAGTGTCGGTAACATACCGATTTAGTGAGGAACTGAATCAATTATGTTCAAACAAGTAAACAACTTTCGTACTAGTATCAGTACTATCGAAATCGTTAATAGTATTCGTTTTTATGATTGTTAATCAATATAAAACACTTGTCGACTTCCTTTTGTGCTACACTGAGTGTCGTTACCGTATTGATAACGTAATAACCCGAACCAATATTGACTGAGTTCTACTTGAATAAAAAACCAAACAAATCAAGATTAATCCCAATGCTCAAAACTCATGATTTTAGCAAAGAATTTTCTAACTTGTGATCAAGAATTTTCTAAATTTGTGATCTTAGAACACGAGTTAATATATACACATTTTCATAATAAACAATAGTTTATATTAATAAATTCCATCTTTTATTATCTATGTAGTTGTTTTTATTAGTTCATTATCGCCAAAAACACTTCCCTTAGCTAAGGGCTAAATTGTTATGATAAGATACATGACTGATGGTCATAATTTTTTTTGAGTAACTTTTGTTTTCCCCAAATATCTCTCAAGGATTGATCGTTCTTTTCTCCACAAGAGATAATTTCTTTTAACTACTAGGCCAAAGCCTAAGTGACAATTGATGGTCATAATCAAGGTTGGAGAACTCGCTAGTCGCTAGTCGGCCTGTAAGGTGGGGACTAGCCAGTGACGGATCTAGCCCATTAATTAAGGGGTATCCCGATTTTTTTTACCGTGCAATCATACAATAATTAAGAAAACCATAATAAATAAAGTAAAACAAATACCTAATAGATTTGTCATCTTCTTTTTTTCATAGCTTGAAATAGTTCCATAACATCGTCGTCTTTTACTTTATCAAAAATTATTTTTTCGACCATACAAACCATATCATTGTTTAAATATTCCAGGCTCATTCGATTGCGTAAATCCGTCTTGACAAACTTCAATTTAGAAAAACATATTTCAACGGTTGCAGTTGCAACTGGTAAAACCAAAGCTAGCTTCACTACCCGATTAACCAAAGGACAAGAACTGTGTTCCGGTTTCTACCATAAGACGAGGAAGACCACTTATTCAGTTATAATATTACTTTGGTTCTTAGGCTAACTTTATCAATTATCTTTAGGGTCTCTTTTCAATTCTATTATTGTTAATTTAGGCTTATTTTATCATTCAGGCTTAATTATTGTACAAATTTTCGGGTTCTAAAATGTTTGGCCTTATAAAAAAATAGGATTTTAGTAATATCAAGTATCCCATTTTTTGGTTAGGGGTATCCTCGTATTTTTTAGGGGTATCCTTTGTATAAACCCGAAAAAACACTACGAATACGGGGTTGAGCCGTAGCCCGTGCTACGGCTACTAAAACTATGGTTCCGCCCCTGAGACTAGCGACTACTCGGGATTACTCATGATTAATCGGATCGGTTTTTTTTATATGTAATTTCTTATGTATACATAAATACATTTTTATAGGTAAATATTTTAAGTAGCTAGGTTTGAATTCTTACTCAACTCATTTTTTTAAGTATACAAGATTAACATTAGAATTCACATAGATTGGTTGGAAACTGGCCGGAATTTAAAAGTTTTGGCCAGAATATACAGGTTTTTGCCGGAATTTGGCCGGAATCGCCGATTTTTGGCCGGCCGACTAAGTCCTACTAGGCCGACCAGCGATTAATTATCGAAAAATTACCCAGTTACTAGCCGACTAGCGATTAATCATCGAAAAGTCATGATTTTTACAACACTGCTCATAATTACATCCCCAAATATCTCCCATGTATATCAGATGTCGGCCGTATTTTTGCAAGTCAAACGCTGAAATATTGTTCAAAGATTGTGGAGTAAAGTGAAACGAAATCTTGTGGTCATATTTGAGAGATTCTGACATGAGACGAAAAGCCTCACTAAGTATACTTAAAAAATTGTTCAAAGATTGTGGAGTAAAGTGAAACGAAATCTTGTGGTCATACTAAGTATGTTTTTTCAGACAAATTAAAAGGTAGGTTCCATTTGAAGACAATGATATTCTTTTAATTTGGTAAATTGGCCTGGCCGACTTTTCATCTGCTCTCTATATTTAGATGCTTCCGAGTACACATCGGTTAATGACATGTGAATCTAGCTAAGTTTTTATAAAATTAAGATGATACTTTTGATGTTGTATATATGGATGCATTTTTTTCTAACGGCAGGGACCATCTTGTTGATGCAGATTTTGTGTTCGATGCTGTTCGAATAGATTAGTTTTATTTTTATGCTGATAATGTAATAGTTAGTGAAATGGTCAAACGAATGTGTATTGACCCGCTCGTTTGAAGTGGTCAAACGAGAAGGTTATGTGTTTGACCATGTGTGTTCGCTAGACAAAGGGGGTGTGGCTATAAATAGCAATCTTTTTGTCATTTGCAAACTAGAGAGAAAGGGTGAGCTCATTTGAGAGAGTTCAGTGTGAGCTTTAGTGTTTGGGGGAGAGATCACCACTTGGTCTCCCCCTGAATGTAAACTCCTTTGGTATTAGTTCGGTTATCTAGTAATCGGGCCGATTTGTAATGTTTTACTACCGATTAATACAAAGAAGTTTTGTTTATCCATCTCTAATCTCTCCCGTCTTGAACTAATCTCACACTAATCACGGTTTCGGTCCCGAAACACGGTCCTACAATTGGTATCAGAGCCTTGGTACCCGATTTAGTAAATCTAACGGTTTGCTAAATCACATGTGCTCTAGATCTGTGTTTATTGTGATTTTCGTTCAAGATGTAAAAATAGTGAAAATGAAGAAAAACCCAGATCTGGACTGAAATTCGCGGGTCTAGATGAAACAGAACATATACGAGTGTTGGGTTTTATGTTTTACACCTAAATAATCAAGTTTTCATCATTTGAAGTGATTTTCGTCAAATCTGCAAAAGAAACAGTGGCTGTGTTATTGAAGGTGTGCGGTGGCTGTTGAGAGAAACTAGGGTTTCTTCATATCTGCATCGACGAAGACTCCATTGTGACGAAGATTGGATTGGATGAAGATTCTGATGTTGACGAAGCCTCCTCCGTGTGACGAAGATTCTGATGTTGACGAAGACTCTCCATGGACGAACACTCGCTATTTGTGACGAAGTCTTCATACCCACGAAGACTGAAGGTTCGTCGCCTTGACAGTTTGAATCTTCGTCAGCTTCACTGTTCGTCAACCACATCACACTTCGTCGGAATGAATCTTCGTCAAACATTTGAGAGTTCGTCGGACCAGGTGATGGTTCGTCGAACCTTGACTGTTCGTGGACCACATGTTAACTGTTTTGCAGATGATTTCACGGCGAAGTAACGGGTGTGTTTCTCAAATCTATGATCTTGTTGTATCGAAGAAGAAGAGAAGGATGTTTGATGTTTGTTGGCTGAGGTTGATGATATTGTCGACTGAATTCAGGTGATGTTGGCGGTGGCTTGCAAATTTTATTTGTCTGGTTTGGTTGTTTGGATGCTGAATCATAAGCAGAGAGAGAGGAAGACAGATGATGTTTAGCGGCTTAAAAAGAAAAATTGAAATTAGGGTTGTTGACATTTGGGGGTTTTGGTTGGTATCGCAGAGACACAGAGAGATGTGGATAAAATCAAACATCTATTTTACTTTGCAAGTACTGTTTTTTTATGAGACATGGAGTGTATCGGGCTTGACATTCATGATGGGCTCACCTAAAGGTCTTATGGGTCTTGGATTTCAAATGGATGATGATAGGCCAATAAAGTGATGGGCTCACCTAAAAGTGAAGTTTTTATGGGTATTGGATTCCTAATGGATCTTCTATAATGGATATTTTCATTAGTTTATTTGTTTGAGTAAACAAATTACTAGTGGCAGTGGGGTCTGGTGTTCGCGAAGGTTATATGAACCGCGCTTCTAAATGTCAACGTCAAATTTGTATGGGTTCGGGAGCGCGCGGGATGATGAAACTTGATGAAAACATGATTTTTTTTAATGTGGGGTAGTCACGGTTACCGATGCAAACGTCAAATTTTGGTGACTTGACTACTATGGGCCAAAAACCAAAAACAGTATGTTCACTTCCGCACGTCAATGTTTATGATTGTTATCGGTTATTCGTAAATGTTCGAAAGCATTTTGTTTATTGTCATATTCTCGCATTTGAAAAAGAACGTATGAACCTGGAATGTCAATACCGGTCCTAACGAGTTCACAAAGTCTTTGGAGGGATACAAGTCGGATCCTACGGGGTGCTAGGGGACTTTCTTTATCAACTAGAATATGCAAAGAAGAAAGCATTTTGTTTATTGTCATATTCTCACATTTGGTAACGATTGAATGAACCTGGAATGTCAATACCGGTCCTAACGAGTTCACAAAGTCTTTGGAGGGATACAAGTCGGATCCTACGGGGTGCTACGGGACTTTCTTTTTCAACTAGAATATGCAAAGAAGAAAGTCGTTTTCGTGATTTTTCGAAAAATCGAGAACATGCAGTGAAGATTGACGACAGTTCCGCTCAATGGAGGGAATTGGTGAACATTTGAAGATAAATTCTACTCAGTGGAGAGAATTTGTTCTGTGAAATTGACGACAATTTCTTTGAAGTGGAGAGAATATGTTAAGGTTTAGAGATCTTACCAAAGAAATGGGGGGATAAAATTTTTTCATATGTTGAATTTCTTCGGTAAATTTCTAAACGCAATCACAGGTGGTAGAGTTTGTGATTTTCTGGTGCTACAAACGGTTCGGCGTTGAATGTTTTGCACAGACACATATTTGAGGATTTTAATTAATTCTCCAGCCAGCGTGAAGGATTTTGCACGGAAACATACATGTATCTAAAGTCGACAGTAGTTTCAAAGCGCTGTTCACTGAAGACCCGGGGGAATCTTTATGAAAGCTGATAGTTCAAAGCTGAAGACCTGCAGGATTCGGTTTTGGGTTTGATGTTTCTTTGGGATTTTACAGGGATCTGGGGGTAACTCAATTCGTTGAGTTTGCAAACGATGTACTTGGTTAAGCTGACTTCCTGAGTACTGATGCTGAAGATCCGTAGTGCATTACGTGGCCAACTTCACAAGGCGAGACAATGAGATATGGTTGTAGTTCAACTAAGCGTGTTGTTTGGTTGAGCTTGCAAGGGATACACTTGGTCTAGCTGACTTTCCTGAGTGTTGATGCTAAAGATTAAAGTGCATTACTTGGTCGATTCCACAAAGACGGTTTACAGAAGACAGTTCACCAGAAATCTCTACCAAAGTGAATTACTTGGTCGATTCCACAAAGACTTGATGCAGTTCTTAAAGAACGGAACCCGTATCAAATGCCGGTTGGAGTATTGGAAGATCAGCGGAAGATCGGTCAATTGAGCCTTGTGAGGACATTGCACAACACCCAACACAGATACGCGTACTTTAAGGGGGAAATATTATACAAGGAGCGCCAAGATACTACTTACCTGGATCATCGGTTAAGGGGGAATTTGTTAACACAGAGAAGATGAATACTTGACTGAAGATCGATTGCAGTTGCATTTTCAGCATTCGACAGCAACGGACAAGGGGGAATTTGTTGATGCAGATTTTGTGTCCGATGCTGTTCGAATAGATTAGTTTTATTTTTATGCTGATAATGTAATAGTTAGTGAAACGGTCAAACGAATGTGTATTAACCCGCTCGTTTGAAGTGGTCAAACGAGAGGGTTATGTGTTTGACCATGTGTCGCAACCCCCGATCCCTTATCCCCGGGAACGGGCGAACGCGATCTCAGAGTTTGGTGGTATCAGTTGTTTAAATATTGCAGCGGAATTTTACATCAGGACCGTAGTTAGGAAATGTTTATCAGAGTAAAACCACCATATTTCATATTAATAATCACATGGGTAAAACCCAAGTTTCTTATTACAATACATTTATAGGGATAAACCCTATTTTATTGAATTTAAAACATCGTTTATTAGGTAACTTTTATA
The DNA here is from genome assembly GCA_030545235.1 of Helianthus tuberosus. Lineage (NCBI taxonomy): Eukaryota > Viridiplantae > Streptophyta > Magnoliopsida > Asterales > Asteraceae > Helianthus > Helianthus tuberosus. The sequence continues at coordinate 28,413 of JARYGA010047007.1, forward strand.
GCCACATTATCCCCAAGCCTTTAGAGCTCTCCAGCTGGCTTTTTACTAATTGGCTGTCACATTGGGTTACCTGAAACGTGTTTTAAAAACATTTGTCAGTCGGAAATACTGGTGAGTGAATCCCAGTTTAATCAAGAAACATTTTATCAATTAAAACAGTATTGAGAGCGATCACATTGTTTATGTCTACACAATTACTCCATTTGGTACTATCAGACCGGACTTGTGGGTCATATTACACATTGGCTAACTCATTGTCCAATGGTAATGTATTGTCATCCCGACTTACTACTCACAGTGTAGTACAAATTTTGTATACAAAACCCCAACATACCGGCAGTAATTGAAGAACTACAAAGACTCAATCACTGCTTAATCGCATTGTAAAGCATTTAAGGTTTTGTAAAACATTCCAAAAAGATTAACAAAAAGAGGATATACTCACATTGCTATCTCAGGCTTTTCGTAAGGGTTTCCTTTATATAATATATAATTTATACAAATGTACATTGGTTAGTATCATAACCCTTTTAAAAATATTAATGATATCCTCCCCGAGACGGCATTGCAACAACTACGTCGGGCAAAAACCACGACAGTTGTTACGGAACCCTAAATCAATCGGGCAGCGTAACTGTTACGAAACTGGGGTTATAATACTTACAACGGAGCAGAACCTCATTAATTAGGGGTATAATACCCGACTATAATGCCTCTTCTACAAAATTTGTGATTTGAGAATTGAGAATGAGCGACGGAAAACGAAAACTGATGCCTGCTATTTATAGTTCCTGATTCTAGACCTGTCGCGGCCTGCGTAAAACACAGGCCAGGGTTACGCGGCCCGCGTCAACCCTGGTCAACAGAATAGCTTGGCTGAGTCGTTATGTAGGTCCGCCACGATGTCGACACGTGTCAGCACCGGATGTCTCCGCGTTTCATGATCTCTCGTGGCCCGCGTTAATTAGCAAGGACTCTTACGCGGCCCGCTTGAACTAAAGGATTCAACGCTATCAGGTTTAGACCCTGATACCGCCCGCGTGAACTATTGAGGTGGGTTTACGCGGCCCGCCTCAGCTTAACATTTAAACTTTTATATTTTATTTAAATACTATAACGTATTCCGGGCTCGGTTTTCACATACGGGGTGTATTTCAAGACATATAAGGGTATTTTAATATATAATAGGGTGTCGGTTTTACCGAGGGTTGTTACATTCTTCCCACCTTATTTTAGAGCTCGTCCTCGAGATCTATTGAAATAAATGCGGGTATTTCTTTTGTATTTCTGATTCAAGCTCCCATGTATACTCAGGTCCTCTTTTGGAGTCCCACTTCACTTTGACTAGAACTAGTCTTTTATGCTTGAGGTTCTTGACTTTCATGTCTTCAATCTGTAGAGGTCTTTCTACAAACTTCAGTTGTTCATTTACCTCTATATCCTTAAGAGGTACTATGAGTGATTCATCAGCTAAACACTTTTTGAGATTAGATACATGAAATACGTCATGTATTCCTGCCATTTCCTCTGGCAGTTGTAGCTGATAGGCTACAGATCCTATTTTTCTAATAATCTTAAAAGGTCCAACATACCTGGGACTTAGTTTTCCCCGTTTGATGAATCTTACCACTCCTTTCCAAGGAGAGACTTTCAACAATACTTTATCTCCTACTTGAAATTCCAATGGCTTACGTCAGTTATTAGCATAACTCTTCTGTCGATCACGTGCTGCTTTCAGTCGTTCCTTGACTTGAATGATCTTGTATGTTGTTTCTTGCACTATCTCAGATCCAGATAGTTGCTTTTCCCCAATTTCTGCCCAACAGACTGGGGTTCGACACTTGCGTCCATAAAGTGCTTTGAATGGTGCAACATTGATACTTGTGTGATAACTATTATTATAAGAAAATTCTATTAAAGGTAAGTGACCATCCCAATTACCTCCAAAATCAATTACACAAGCTCTAAGCATGTCTTTCATTGTTTGAATTGTCCTTTCACTCTGTCCATCCGTTTGAGGATGATAAGCCGTACTTAGCTTTAACTTGGTTCCCATTGCCTTTTGGAAACTTGACCAAAAATGAGAGGTAAATCGGCTATCCCTATCAGAAACAATTGATAAAGGAATGCCATGTAAAGAAACAATTTCATTTACATATAATTTAGCTACTTGTTCCATACTGAAAGTTTCTTTCATTAGTAGAAAATGAGCTGACTTGGTTAGCCTATCTACAATCACCCAGATTGTATCATTACCTTTCCTTGTTTTGGGTAATTTAGTAACAAAATCCATTGTTATTAATTCTCATTTCCATACTGGCATTTCTAATTGCTGTACAAACCTGAGGTTTCTGGTGTTCAGCTTTGACTTGTGAGCATTTTAAACATTTAGAAACGTAGGCTGCTATGTCCTTCTTCATTCCTATCCACCAGAAATTTTTCCTTAAATCCTGGTACATTTTATCACTTCCTGGATGCATCGTATATTTAGACTTATGGGCTTCTTCTAATATACGATTACGCAGGTTTCCTAATTTAGGTATCCACATTCTCTTTTCATGGAATCTCCAAATTCCATTTGTTCCTTGTTTTAATTCCTTTAACATACCTTTTAATTTTTCAGAATCATCCTTGATTACTGATTCTTGTGCTTCTCTTATTTGATCATTTAAATCAACTTGTAGATTTAATTTAAGAGAACGTACCCTTTTTGGTTTTTCATGATATTTTCGGCTTAAAGCATCTGCCACTACATTTGCTCTTCCTTCATGATACTGGATATCACAATCATAATCACTAAGCATCTCCATCCAGCGTCTTTGTCTCATATTCAACTCTTTTTGCTTAAAGATATACCTTAAACTCTTATGATCAGTGAATATGGTAAACTTACTACCATAAAGGTAATGTCTCCAAATCTTAAGAGCAAAAATTATAGCTCCTAACTCTAAATCATGGATTGAATAATTCTCTTCATGATTCTTAAGTTGTCTAGATGCGTAAGCTGTAACATTTTGTCGTTGCATTAATACACATCCATAACCTAGTTTAGAAGCATCACAATAGACTACAAAGTCTTTAGTTCCTTCTGGTAATGCTAATAAGGGTGTGTTAGTTAATCTTTTCTTAAGAATTCTAAATGCTTCTTCTTTTTTTGGTCCCCATTCAAACTTAATGGATTTACAGGTTAACTTAGTTAAGGGAATGGCTATTCTAGAGAAATCTCGAATAAATCTTCTATAATAACCAGCTAATCCTAAGAAACTTCTAACCTCAGTTGGTGACTCAGGGGTTTTCCATTTAGTAATTGCCTCGATCTTTGTTGGATCTACATGAATTCCTTCATGATTAACTAAATGTCCAAGGAATTGTACCTGTTCTAACCAAAATTCGCACTTTGAAAACTTAGCATAAAGCTTTTCCTTTCTTAATAGACTTAAAAGTGCGTGTAAATGCTTTGCATGATCTTCTTTACTCTTAGAGTAAATTAGAATATCATCTATGAAAACAATTATGAATTTATCCAAATATGGCTTACATATTCGGTTCATCATGTCCATAAATGTAGCTGGGGCATTGGTTAAACCAAATGGCATGACAGTAAATTCATAATGACCATACCTTGTTCTAAATGCGGTCTTAGGAATGTCCTCTTCCTGTACCTTTAATTGATGATATCCTGACCTTAAATCGATTTTAGAGAAAAATCGAGCTCCTTGTAGCTGATCAAACAGATCATCGATTCTTGGTAATGGATACCGATTCTTAATCGTGACTTTGTTTAATTCACGGTAATCAATGCACATACGCATTGATCCGTTCTTCTTTTTAACGAACAATATCAGCGCTCCCCATGGCGACGAACTCGGTTGTATGAATCATTTCTCTAACAATTCGTCTAATTGTTTCTTCAATTCTTGCATTTCTGCAGGTGCCAACCGATAAGGTGCTTTGGCAATCGGTGATGTTCCTGGTATTAAATGGATTCTGAATTCAACTTCTCTGTCAGGAGGTTGCCCTGGTAATTCTTCTGGAAAGACATCTAAAAATTGAGATACTACTGGAATGTCTTTTAGTTCTTTTCCTTTAGTGTTAGTGATTATAGAAATCAAATACACTATAGAACCTTTTCTTATAGAACTTGCAGTTTTCATCACAGAGATGAATTTTGTGGTTCTAGATGGTTTGTCTCCTTTAATTGTGATCGTTTTACCTTTTGGTGAATTTACTTGTATTGACTTTTGATCACATAAAATATTGGCTTTATTATCTATTAACCAATCCATTCCTAAAATAACATCAAATCCTACCAGGTTCATGGGATAAAGATTTGCTATAAATTTCTGATTAAAAATTTCTATCTTGCTCCATGCAAGATTTTAGAAATCCTAATGGTTTCTCCATTGGTTGTCTCTACTAAGCATTCTTGTGGTAGTTTAGTTAATGATTGATTTAGAATTTTGCAAAATGATGTATTAATAAAACTTTGGTTTGCACCAGAGTCAAATAATACTTTAGCAAAGATATCATTAACTAAAAACGTACCAGCTATGACATCTGGAATCATTTTGGCTTCCTCTGCAGTCAGAACAAATGCTCTAGCATTTTAGTATTCTTGTTGTTTGGAGCTGGAGCTAATTTAGGACAGTTTGGCCTGATATGACCTTTTTCTCCACAGTTGAAGCATAATCCATTACTGGATTTCTTTCTGCAATTTTCTTCCTTGTGTCCTGGCATCTTACAATAATTGCAAAGAGTGGAGCATTTTCCTGAATGCTTTTTCTTGCAGACCTTGCAGTATGGTGCAGAGGTAGAACCTACGTTCCTACGATTGTAATTTCCAGAACGGAATTCTTGAGTAAGCCTTTGAGTTAGGTTCCTCATCTGATCTTCTTCTCTGGTACGGACTAATTCATCAGTCAAGGTATTTGCTAGTTCTACTGCTTCTTCTATAGTTTGAGGTCTAGCTGCCTTGACTACGTGTCTAATCTCCCCAATTAATCCCCAGATATAGCGGGAAATTAACACTGGTTCTGGTGAAACAAGGGTTGGTACTATCCTAGCATATTCGAAGAATAACCTAGTGTACCCCTTACTATCCACACCAGTCATCCTAAGGTTTAGGAATTTGTTTGCTATCTGTTCTTTTTCATTAGGAGGACAAAATTTTCTTTCTACCATATTCCTAAATTCTTCCCAATCCATACTATAAACCTTATCACTTCCTCTAGACTGAAGGATAGTGTTCCACCATTCTAAGGCTGAATTCTTGAATAGATTGGAAGCAAACATTATCTTGTCCTCTTCCGCACAGTTACTTATTTTTAGAACAGCCTTAGTCTTTTCTATCCAGCGTAGGGCTGCAATAGGTTCTTCATTGCCTGAAAATTCTATTGGTTTACAAGACTAAAATTCCTTATAAGAACAACCATAAGGCATGGTTCTTCTTCTTTTGGGAATGGGCATTTGAAGTAATGGTCCATTGTTCATGCTGTGTTCTGGTTCAATTGGTCGCTTACTGCTATGTTTACTTTTATTATCAGCATCTTTAACAGTTTGAAGAATAAATGGCATTGCATCTATAATTCCTTGTGCCACTATGTGTTGGATAGCACTATTATCCACTTGATTTCCATTGTTATTGATGCTTGGATTTTCATTAACCACGTTAATGTTACTCTGATTATCGTTATTCAGATTTCCTTGATTTTCTTCGTCGGCCATCTGAATGTTAAACATTTACCCCATATTAATATCACAAATAATATTTAATATAGTAAATCACATGACACGCAATCTAGCCAAAAACGTCGATCATTGCGACTTGTACTCTATTTTCATATACTATACGTCTATTAAACACTAGTACTGAAATAAAGGTTACAATACCAACAGAAAGAAAATTACACTAATAGTACTATGCATCCGTACACACATAATTTATTTTATTTTTATTATTATTACTACTACCGTTTCTTCCATTCTCACATTCACGGGTATGGATTCATCCAAAAATCCATATTGCGTTCATCGTATTTCCATACGAGACGCTCTCCCACCTGACGCATTCTCCACTGCTTTCTAAAATTTCCTCCTCGAAATTCCTAAGTTCTTGGACGTTTTCTGCACTCATTGGGGGTGCAGGTTCTAGGAATGGGTTTGGAATCTGGGGTGCGGGTTCCTGATATGGGGGTAAAAGTGCCTGTAATTGGTAAGGATCTTCTAAGATTCCCCTAATGTAGTTATCATGGTAATAGGGATCTAAAGGGTCCATACCTGAATAGGCTCCTATAGGTATGTCTTCAGGGATAGAGTAACGTTGCACATAGTCCCTATTCTCGTCCCACCAGGGGTCGTAATTTAGATCTAAGGGGTTTGGTGCAGGTACCCTAGGGATTTCTTCTGGTTTAAAGTCGTGCATCTCCACTTGGTTTTCCAGATTTTCTATCTCCATGGGTTGTTCTGGGTTTTGTGGTTGTGGGGCTACTAATTGTTCCAGACTTGGGTCAGCAGCAGTTGTAGCTAGGATATGGAAATTAGCTAGGCTTCTATTAAGCATATCCTGTGTATGGGCATCTGTCTCTCGCTTAATAGCTGCTAAGGCCCTTTGCTGTTGCAATTCTCGCATTCTTTTCCTACGAGCAAAAGCTTCTTTACTGAACCATCCTCGTTTCTTATTAGGAAATGGCTCTTCAGATTGAGCTCTAAAGGCAAATATTCCTTCCTCCTGATCAGCAGAATACCCCGAAAGGGCAGGCTGTGATGATGTACCTTCACTCCTAGGTGAATCAGATAACTGACGATTCATGTCTGAGGGTTCTTGATCACTCATACTGTAAACTAACAAATAGTCAAATAACACATAACAAATAATTACAGTTATGCATATATTTCGGTAATTTATTTCCTAACACAAAATTTAGAACTTAAGTGTCAGCAGAACACTTCTCTGGCTCGGACCAGTGGCTAGGCTCTGATACCACCTTTTGTCGCAACCCCCGATCCCTTATCCCCGGGAACGGGCGAACGCGATCTCAGAGTTTGGTGGTATCTGTTGTTTAAATATTGCAGCGGAATTTTACATCAGGACCGTAGTTAGGAAATGTTTATCAGAGTAAAACCACCATATTTCATATTAATAATCACATGGGTAAAACCCAAGTTTCTTATTACAATACATTTATAGGGATAAACCCTATTTTATTGAATTTAAAACATCGTTTATTAGGTAACTTTTATAGCCACATTATCCCCAAGCCTTTAGTGCTCTCCAGCTGGCTTTTTACTAATTGGCTGTCACATTGGGTTACCTGAAACACGTTTTAAAAACATTTGTCAGTCGGAAATACTGGTGAGTGAATCCCAGTTTAATCAAGAAACATTTTATCAATTAAAACAGTATTGAGAGCGATCACATTGTTTATGTCTACACAATTACTCCATTTGGTACTATCAGACCTGACTTGTGGGTCATATTACACATTGGCTAACTCATTGTCCAATGGTAACGTATTGTCATCCCGACTTACTACTCACAGTGTAGTACAAATTTTGTATACAAAACCCCAACATACCGGCAGTAATTGAAGAACTACAAAGACTCAATCACCGCTTAATCGCATTATAAAACATTTAAGGTTTTGTAAAACATTCCAAAAAGATTAACAAAAAGAGGATAAACTCACATTGCTATCTTAGGCTTTTCGTAAGGGTTTCCTGGATATAATCTATAATTTATACAAATGTACATTGGTTAGTATCATAACCCTTTTAAAAATATTAATGATACCCTCCTTGAGACGGCATTCCAACAACTACGTCGGGCAAAAACCACGACAGTTGTTACGGAACCCTAAATCAATCGGGCAGCGTAACTGTTACGAAACTGGGGTTATAATACTTACAACGGAGCAGAACCTCGTTAATTAGGGGTATAATACCCGACTATAATGCCTCTTCAACAGAATTTGTGATTTGAGAATTGAGAATGAGCGACGGAAAACGAAAACTGATGCTTGCTATTTATAGTTCCTGATTCTAGCCCTGTCGCGGCCCGCGTAAAACACAGGCCAGGGTTACGCGGCCCACGTCAACCCTGGTCAACAGAATAGCTTGGCTGAGTCGTTATGTAGGTCCGCCACGATGTCGACACGTGTCAGCACCGGATGTCTCCGCGTTTCATGATCTCTCGTGGCCCGCGTTAACTAGCAAGGACTCTTACGCGGCCCGCTTGAACTAAAGGATTCAACTATATCAGGTTTAGACCCTGATACTGCCCGCGTGAACTATTGAGGTGGGTTTACGCGGCCAGCCTCAGCTTAACATTTAAACTTTTATATTTTATTTAAATACTATAACGTATTCCGGGCTCGGTTTTCACATACGGGGTGTATTTCAAGACATATAAGGGTATTTTAATATATAATAGGGTGTCGGTTTTACCGAGGGTTGTTACACCATGTGTGTTTGCTAGACAAAGGGGTGTGGCTATAAATTGCAACCTTTTTGTCATTTGCAAACTAGAGAGAAAGGGTGAGCTCATTTGAGAGAGTTCACTGTGAGCTTTAGTGTTTGGGGGAGAGATCACCACTTGGTCTCTCCCCGGATGTATACTCCTTTAGTATTAGTTCGGTTATCTTGTAATCGGGCCGATTTGTAATGTTTTACTACCGATTAATACAAATAAGTTTTGTTTATCCATCTCTAATATCTCCTGTCTTGAACTAATCTCACACTAATCACGGTTTCGGTCCCGAAACACGGTCCTACACTTCTTATTTTAATGACTGTATTGCCTAGAATTCTTAAGATAAGATCAAGAACCCTAGTGATAGCAATAACTTGAGGTAGAGTACTGCAAAACCAAAATCCTAAAAAGAAGTTAATATAAAATATATCATGGTCTCAAATATTGTATCTGTCAATGAGGTGGTGGTGGAGTGGTAAGGGAGAGACTTGGTGTTCTAAGGGACCCAAGTTCGATTCCTGCCCTCCCCATTATTTTCTGCGCTACCTGGTGATAATGGGAGACTAGGCGAATAGGTGGAGATCGCTAGTTCGATCCTTGAACTGAGCGGGTTTTACTTCACCGCACTGTCGTGCCTTCGGGCGAGTGTTCACGGGCTGCGGCCCTAGGTGAGGGTTTTTCCCGGTTCGGAGGCGAGTGTATCCCGATGTGGTGAATTTCGCCAGTAGCCCATTTGAAGGATTCGTCGGCCGTTCAAAAAAAATAAAAATAATTATTGTATCTCTCCTAAGAGTTCTATAATGATCCCAAGCGCTACTCATTAAGCGCTTTAGGTTAGGAATGAAATAAAATGCAATGAAAAGCTTTCTACGTATAAACTAATTATAAAGTAAAAAATAAAATAAAATACAAACATTTCTAAGTATAAACTAATTATAAAGTACAAAAAAAAAAAAAAAAAAAAATACGAACATAAGCATATTTATAGTCTATGCAACCTTGACTTTCGAAAGTCAAAACATCTTAAAGAACTCATTTGATTTTTCAGCTAACACTTAAAAAAAATGTTCTCTTCATATTCTAAGATTTATTTATATTGCCCTAATGTTGTGGGCACTTAAAATATGATGCTAATTTAATTTTATATTAGAATATTAGGATGTGCTTAACTATCTCCCTTTCTTATCACAGACTAATCCAGATCTGAATTTGAAGTCAAGATCGAGCTCGTGTATTGGTAGTTTGAAGTCAGTTCCCTCTCTGTTTTCATCTTGACTCTTACATGATTATACTATGTCTTTTGGTAGGGTGAAATGTGAAAAAACAAATGTCACGTAGGCGTCAAATATATATAGACACGAAGGATTTCACATTTTATTTAAGGTGTGCAAAGTGAGGAGGTGAGTAATACAAAAAAGAAATTGGATTATCTTTCCCTCACTTCAGCAATAGCTACCATGTTGTTGCCCTCTTGCCGGTTTAGCGCCCCGCCTTGAGGATGATTAGCGCCCGCCGGGGGGGGGGGGGGGGGGGGCTGATTTGGTAGGGTAGCGCCTCACAACACGTGTTGCTGGTTTTGGATTTAGATTGGATTTACTGTGGTTATGGGAAAAAGTTGCCATATCTAGGTGAAACTTGGTGCAATACGAAAGTGAAGGACCCGGACTGTTAATGTGAAAAGTATGAGGATGGTTCGATTTTGGTCTTATAGGGTGATTTGGAGGAGATCAAGAATAACAATTAGTATTATTATTAATAATTATTTTGTTTATTTAGATAAGAGTTATTAAATATATTATCATTTATGCGTACGTAGATAAGGATCAAAGGTATGTTTAGAATATAAGGACCTTTTTTGTATGGTTTTAATCTGTATGCTCCATTCATACGTAAAGGAAAAAAAAGGTTTGAACGAATTGTTATTAACAGCATGTACATAAGTTTGGTTTGGGTTGGGTTGTTGAGCAAGAGTTTTCAATTGTAGTTGTGTTCTAGATTCGCTTGTTTAAACGACCTTGGGGAATAACAAGTGGTATCAGAGCCTGACGATCTAGGCTCGGTTCCGCAGGGCTGGTCCAAGAATTTTTGGGGCCCGAAGCGAATCGAAAATCCGAGACCCTTTTTTAACAGTTCGATTTAAATAATACATTTGTAAATGTGAACACAATCTTTTAGTTTATTATTGTGTAAAACTACGTAGACAAAATATGTGCTTATTAATGTTTTTTTTAACATTTCTTTCTAGTTTTGGTGAGGTGATTAAAAAAATGCAGCTATAACCCATTACTAGTTTGGGTCGAGTGTCAAGTTTGAATCGGGATAACTGGAGTAATTTCGCAGGGCTGAGATTTGGCTAGTTTGTTTTATTCCTTTTGTTTGCAGTCCTTGTTTATTTCTTTAAACTTTGTGTTGGTAGTTCACTTGTTCTGTACTCCTTAGCAGCTTGCCAAAAAAAATGTAAGAGGTGATTAAAAAACGGTTGCTATTGGGATTCGATCCCAACCCTCCACAATAAACAAAATTTGTTCTTACCACCAGACCACACTACCATTACTATTAATAACTATCACTGTAAATATAATATTCCTGTTTTATAATTATATATACATATTTTTTAAAACTTGGAGGTCCTAAGCGGTTGCCTGGCCCAATTACATTAATGGGCCTGCCCTGCGGTTCCGTTATAGTTTTTTCATCTGTTTCTGAAAAATGATCAAGGGCAAGATTAGTTCACTCACTTCACTCTCAAGAATATATATATATATATATATATAGGGGAAGGTTAAAATGAGAACCACCTCGAGTTGTAAGAACCCGCGAGAACCACCCCCGCAGGGGGCCGTTGACCACGATTTTTTTTTTACAACTAGATGTGTATATTTTAACAACCTACGTAAAGTTTGGGTTTAAACGACGCGCTCGTGGGGGTAGTTTTTTACGCCCAAAGTTTGGGTTTTTTTATTTTTTTTTATTTTTCTTTTTTTTTTAACCAAACTTTGGGCGTAAAAAACTACCCCCTCGGGCGCGCCGTTTAAACCCAAACTTTACGTAGGTTGTTAACATATACACATCTAGTTGTAAAAAAAAATCGTGGTCAACGGCCCCCCGCGGGGGTGGTTCTCGCGGGTTCTTACAACTCGAGGTGGTTCTCATTTTAACTTATTCCTATATATATATATAGGGAGCCGCTAGAATGAGAACCACCACGAGTTATGAGAACCGCGAGAACCACGTGCCACGGAGGAGCGTTGACCACGATTTTTTTTTACAACTAGATCCGTATATTTTAACAACATTCGTAAAAAAAAATTTCAAACGGCGCGCCCGGGGGGTAGTTTTTTACACCCAAAGTTTGTAAAAAAAAAAGAAAAAACAAAAAAATAATAAAAACACCAAACTTTGGGTGTAAAAAACTACCCCCTCGGGCGCGCCGTTTGAATTTTTTTTTTACGAATGTTGTTAAAATATACGGATCTAGTTGTAAAAAAAAATCATGGTCAACGCCCCTCCGTGGCACGTGGTTCTCGCGGTTCTCATAACTCGTGGTGGTTCTCATTCTAGCGGTCCCCTATATATATATATATATATATATATATATATATATAGGGGAAGGATGTATAGAAAACCCACTTTAATTTAGAAAACCCGGGAAACTCAAAGCTCCCGATGTTTTGTTTTTTTTTTTTTTTTGAAAAAAATTATACATGTTATATAAATGTTTTTAAGGGTTTTGGGCAAAAAAAAATAAAAAAAAAACAAGTTTTTGTGTAACATATGTTACATTCATCTGACATATTTGTAACACGTGTTACACCAAAACTTGTTTATTTTTTTAAAAATATTTACTCGGCGCTTTTTTGATTTTTTTTTTGCCCAAAAACCTTAAAAACATGTATATAACATGTATAAATTTAAAAAAAAAAAAAAACATCGGGAGCTTTGAGTTTCCCGGGTTTTCTAAATTAAAGTGGGTTTTCTATAGATACTTACATTATATATATATACATATATATATATATATATACATAGTGGAGGGTTCAAATGAGAAGAATTTTTTTGTAAGAAGAAAAAAAAAAGTTTCAACCAATAAGAATGCTTTATTTTACTTCATTTAATATTTGTATTTAATTTTAATATAAGGGTATATTGGTAAACTTACATAAATCATTAATTTGTATTTTTCCCCTTTAATAACTAGCTAAATTAAATTTGTAACTTCTTTTCAAAATATATACTTTTTTCAAATTAAAAAAACAACTTAATTTAAAGTGTAGAATAAATTACTAGTTGTTTAAGATAAATTACGAGTTGTGTAGGATATATTTCAAGGTGTGTAGGATAAATTTCGACTGTGGAGGATAAAATTCTATAACGTATAGGGTACATGTAGGAAAATTTTGATATGTGTAGGTTTTGTAGATTATATGTAGTATAATTAATCTTTGGTTGACTAATTAATTAAAGAAAGAAAAATTAATGATATGAGTCATAAATGAAATAGCATTTTACTAATATGCCATTTCTTCTTTTTGTTCTCACATTAAATTTCTTCTCAAATGAACCTTCCCCTATATACAACATATATATATATATATAGAAAGTGTAATGTACATTACGGCTTAACGTACATTACGTACGACAACTTGCGTAATTTTACACTATAACGTGCGTGATATATTTCAAGGTGTGTAGGATAAATTTCGACTGTGTAGGATAAAATTCTATAACGTGTAGGGTACATGTAGGAAAATTTTGATATGTGTAGGTTTTGTAGATTATATGTAGTATAATTAATCTTTGGTTGACTAATTAATTAAAGAGAGAAAAATTAATGATATGAGTCATAAATGAAATAGCATTTTACTAATATGCCCTTTCTTCTTTTTGTTCTCACATTAAATTTCTTCTCAAATGAACCTTCCCCTATATACAACATATATATATAGAAAGTGTAATGTACATTACGGCTTAACGTACATTACGTACGACAACTTGCGTAATTTTACACTATAACGTGCGTGATTTTGTTCTTTTTCAATTAACCTGGGTTTGATCAATTTCGTCCGATTCTTTTCAATTTTCTTTTCCTTTCACTTCAAATTCGCAATTGTTCTGTCAATTTTATCGATTTGGGTTCAAATTTATCTTTGATTTTGAAAAGTTTCATCAAATTGTCGACCATCGAATTCAAATCGTAGAACAGAGGGTGAAGGGATATGACGAAACTTTGATTCCGACCGTAACAGAGGATGCAGAAACATGACCAAGCTTTGAACCGATTGGAGTCAGAGGGCGGTAACAATGGTTTCAGATCGTAAAACAGGGGATGCGATTTTTGAACTGGGAGTTAGACATGCGTGATTAACATGCGTGATTATATGTTCCAACATGCGTGATTAGGTTTTTGAGGTTTATAACGTGCGTGATTTTTCAAATGAACGTGCGTAATTTCGTGAAGTACCGGTCGTACGTTATGCCGTAATGTACGTTAACCTTCCTCTCTCTCTCTCTCTCTATATATATATATATATATATATAGAAACGGGATCAGGAGAAAACGCCCAAAAGTGTGAGAACGGTGAGAACGCTTCCTGGCTCAACACGTATCACGCGACATAGAGAGGGACGGAGGGGCTTTTTGTCCTTTTATATTCTTTTTTTAAACGCGTGTCACATCACCTTTCCATTTTTTGGCGTCTAACAAATACTCGGCATTTTTATTGTTTTTAGATCAGGATCATAGTAAATATTTTTGGCGTTTTAACTAAGTATGGCTTTGATTGTTGTGCCAAGTAGGATGCAGGCCTATAATGTAAAAAACATCAGTAATTTTCTTGATGTTTATTTTTTTCTATCAAGTGTTTGTGCCACGTATGATGCAGGCCTATAATGTGACAGGCAATTATGGCGTTTTGAAAAGATAAACAAATTCAATTTTCTATGTAGTTGTTTTTAATATAATAAATGTTTGGCAATAATGTTACCGTCTCTTCATTTTACTGTTTTGCAATTACTTTTTCGTTCAATTTCATCTGTCAATTAGTGTTACTTTTTCCAGTAATACTTTGTTTGGCATTTTTTGGCGTTTTATATAGCAACAACGTGCTTGCTAGCATCCGTTCTCACAGTTTTCACACTATCAGGCGTTTTGGTGTTTGTAGTTTTTGACGTTTTATACTCAATTTTTTATTAGTAGAGAATTAGATAATAAACATCAGAGAATTAGATAACAAACAATAGAAAATGAAAAAAAAAAATTCTAATCTAATTTCTCATCCAAATCTTCACTATCATCAGCCTCTTCTACTTTAACCTTTTTGGTATTTGAACATGTTTTGAATACCTTATGTAGATCCTTATTTTCCTACATAACGTCCGTCTTTAGAAGATGCTTATTTTTTGTGGCTTCCTGTATTGAGGTTTGATATATACTTGTTTGGTGACATGTTGAAGATCAACGACTGCTCGAATGTATTGATCCTTTCATACCATCCATATATCCATCAAGAACAAAGTGACATGATGACAAATCAGTGTCATCAGTCTCTTTTTCATGAATATTTGTCCATCTCATTCAGCAAAAGCTTATAGAGATATCCACCTCAGAGAAGAAACCATTCAGTGAAACTTCATTCAGAACAATACTCAATATAGAAGAAACGAGGTTCCCCATCTGTGGCTATTTTAACTATTTTTTGGCGTTTTAAAGTGAATGGTTTCTACGAAACATGGCATTGTTTTTGGTGTGTGATCAGTTGATTGTGCAGAGACGTCTCTCTTATAGGATGTTTTTGGCGCGCAGTTTAGGCATGATTTTATTTATAATAAATGATATTAATAAAGTAGCCGTCTTTTCAGTTATTGTGTGTGTTTTTACTGTTTTTGTTCAGCTTTTTATGAGTTTTTAGGGTGATAGACGTTCCATCTTCCAAGTTTGGCGTTTTTTAGTTGCTTTAAGTAGTTTTTTTGCGGTTTTTTTTTTCATTTTTAGTTTTTAATAATACTTCTCCAAATTCCTTTTATTATAGTTTGGGAGTTTTTGGCGTTTTACTGCATTATGGCGTTTCACAATCATTATGACTGTTTGGCGTTTTATTAATATAATGTATTTTTTGTTCTTAGCTGAAAAATACATAAGAACAACAGAAAAAGAAAATTAAAAAAAAAATAAAAATAGAAACAATTCATCTTCCAAATCTTCACTGTCATCAGTCTCTTTCTTCTTTGAAACATGTTCACTGGTGGTTTGACTTTGTCATGCTTGAGTTTTTGTGGCCGTTTGGAAAGACAAAATGACATGAGTTTTTTGTTTGAATATGTATCTTCAAACCACTCATCAGTGTCATTCGTCTTTTCATGCCATTATAATATTCATCAATAACAAAACACA
>JARYGA010047008.1:0-47489 GCA_030545235.1 Helianthus tuberosus
TGGAAGTGATGGTGGTGGGGTGTGGTGTTCTCGGCCGAGCCAAGGGAGGGGAGGGGGAAGGATGGAGTGTGTTGTGTTAAGTGTAATTGAGTTATGTTATGTCTTGGGGTTAATATAGACTCACTTTCAACACATCTTCATCCGTTGGTCCTTATGTTCACTAAAGATGGAGACAATATCTATTAATTAATCACAAAAAAAATCCACATGTGGGGGCCCACATGTAACCGTAAGTATGGGGGGGGGGGGTGTTTAGTTGGGTGACAATGGTAAGTTAAAGATTCTAGTTAGATTTCAAGTGTGTGTTTAGGTGTTATAAGTTATTAGGTAATTATAAGAGGTGTTATGATGTTCGGGGACCATAACTAGTTTGGTAATGTTAAAACAATGCTTCTACACTGGTAGTTTGGTAGTGTAAATTTGATATTTCGGGTAGTGTCCGGTTGTTCGGTTAGACACTGGTTCGTTAAAGTGCTAAACTACACAGTTTAGTGTTCTTTATGTACCCTTTTGTGACACTTTTGATTCCCGACACTTAGGAAAGCATTCAGGACCATTTAAGCATATTTCTGCATGAAATTAGATTGTTAAAATGCAGATTTTTGTTGAATTTTGCTGAATTCAGCACTTTGGGTGAGTTTTAGGCACTTCCCGACACTTATATCACTAGAAAGGCAGTTTTGTGATCCTCACTTTCCTACACACTATACTAGTGTAGTACTTGGTTTCTGGCTCTTTATGTGCCTCAATGCACTGTCTGTCTATGTGGTGAGTTCCATCAGCGTCTTCTTGATTTATCAGATAATTGTGCTAACTGTACTTAATGCATCATTGGAGGCAATATAGCTTTCATGCAATATTGGTTTGACATTAAACAATGTATGATGCACATGTATGTGTATGGCAGTAATCAGAAAGCAGTTAATTGTAATTCAGCACAGTCATTAAGCACTAATCATGGTTAATAGATTTTACGGATACCTGATTTTTGACAGTTGTCACATTCTCCCCCTGTTAAGAAAATTTTGTCCTCGAAATTTTAAGCTTTACTACTAGCAGCAAGGGAGTTAGGGAACAAATGCGGGTATTTAGCTTTCATGCGGTCCTCACACTCCCAAGTATACTCTGGGTCGTGACACGCGTTCCATCGAACCTTAACAAGTTTAACACTACTCTTCCGAGTTTTGTTAACTTTCCAATCAGTAACCTCAACGGGTTCTTCGGTGAAGTGGAGTGTGTCATCAATGTGAACTTCGTCAGCAGGAATAACCACTGTTTCTTGAGTTGGACTCTTCTTTAAATTAGATACAAGGAATGTATCACGAACACCATTAAGTTCTGTGGGTAGTTCCAACTTATATGCTACAGTGGCAATCCTTTATAGGATTTTGAACGGTCCAATGAATCATGGGTTCGACTTTCCACGCTTCCCAAAGCGTGCCACACCTTTCCAAGGTGATACTTTCAACAAAACCATATCTCCCACTTCAAATTCCAAAGGTTTCCTTCTTTTGTCCGCATAGCTCTTTTGTCGATCATGAGCCGCCTTAATGCGCTCTCGGATCTGTATTATCTTATCAGTCGTCTCTTGAACCAATTCGGGACCAACCAGCTGTCTATCGCCTGCATCTTCCCAGCTCAACGGCGATCGACACTTTCATCCATAGAGAGCTTTAAACGGTGCAGCTTGAATGCTTGTATGGAAGCTGTTGTTATAGGAGAACTCAACCAAAGGTAGGTGACTGTCCCAACTGCTACCCAAGTCAATTACGCAAGCTCGTAACATATCCTCAAGTGTTTGAATCGTTCTCTCGCTCTGACCATCCGTTTGTGGATGAAAGGCAGTGCTCAAATTCAGCTGTGAACCAAACGCTTCCTGAAAAGATTGCCAAATCCTTGACACAAATCTTCTGTCTCTATCAGATATAATCGAGATAGGCACTCCATGGCGTGCGACTATCTCCTTTAGATATAGCTCAGCTAGCTTACCCGTGTTATCCTTTTCTCTGATCGGTAAAAAGTGTGCAAATTTTGTTAGACGGTCTACGATTACCCAAATCGTGTCATGACCTCTGGGTGTCTTTGGTAACTTCGTTATAAAATCCATTGATATCTGCTCCCACTTCCACATGGGTATTTCAGGTTGATGTAGGAGACCTGAAGGCTTCTGATACTCGGCTTTTACTTTGGCCCAAGTCAAGCACTTTCCCACATAGGTCACAACATCACCTTTTAGTCTCGGCCACCAGTAGTAATCCATCAAATCTTGGTACATCTTATCCGATCCTGGGTGGATCGAGTACCTCGATTTGTGAGCTTCATCGAAAATCATAACTCTAAGACCACCAAAGAGGGGAACC
Source organism: Helianthus tuberosus (assembly GCA_030545235.1). Classification (NCBI taxonomy): domain Eukaryota; kingdom Viridiplantae; phylum Streptophyta; class Magnoliopsida; order Asterales; family Asteraceae; genus Helianthus; species Helianthus tuberosus. Next base: position 2,361 of record JARYGA010047008.1, read on the forward strand.
CAAATTCGTTTCATGAAACATAAAGTTCCTTCCTCATTGGGTACCAACTTCTTCTCCATCCCACGGAGATATTCATCCTTAAGATTCTCTTTCTTAAGAGCTTCTCTCTGTGCAGCACGGATACGCAATGAGAGATCTGTTTGTATAATCATTTCCAAAGCCCTAACCCTTATAGGCTTAATCCTTTCTTTCCGGCTTAAGGCGTCTGCCACTACATTCGCCTTTCCTGGGTGATACTTGATTTCACAATCATAATCGTTTAACAGCTCCACCCATCGGCGCTATCTCATATTAAGCTCCTTCTGATCAAATATGTGTTGAAGACTCTTGTGATATGTAAAGATCGTGCATCGGGTACCATAAAGGTAATGCCGCCAAATCTTCAAAGAAAACACCACTGCGCCTAGTTCAAAATCATGTGTGGTGTAGTTCTTCTCATGAACCTTTAACTAGCGTGAAGAATAAGCGATAACCTTCTGTCGCTGCATCAGCACATAGCCCAGTCCCTGACGCGAGGCATCACAGTACACCACGAAGTCATCGGTGCCTTCGGGTAGGGATAAAATAGGTGCATCGCAAAGCTTGTTCTTGAGCAACTGAAAAGCTTCTTCTTATTTTTCACCCCATTCATACTTCTTATCCTTTTGAGTAAGGGATGTCAGCGGTTGAGCGACTTTTGAAAAATCCTCAATGAATCTACGATAATACCCTGCTAAGCCCAAAAACTTTCGGATCTCGGTTGGCGTCTTTGGAGTTTCCCAATTCTTAATTGCTTCGATCTTGGTGGGATCCACATGGATTCCATCCTCATTCACTACATGACCGAGGAATTGTACCTCACGCAACCAGAACTCACACTTTGAGAACCTTCCATACAGTTTCTCCTTCTTGAGCAGCTCCAAAATGGCTCTAAGGTGTTGTTCATGCTCTTCCTTCGTCCGTGAATAAATCAAAATATCCTCGATAAATACAATCACGAATTTATCGAGATATGGCTTGCAAACTTGGTTCATCAAATCCATAAACACTACTGGTGCATTTGTCAAACCAAATGGCATTACTAGAAACTCGTAATGTCCGTTACGAGTTATGAAGGTAGTCTTTGGACTACTCTCTTCCTGAATCCGCAGCTGGTGATAACGTGATCGAAGATCGAACTTGGGGTAGTAACTTGATCCTTGAAGTTGATCGAAGAGATCATCGATCCTCGGTAAAGGATACCGATTCTTGATAGTCAACTTGTTCAACTCTTGGTAGTCAATGCACATGCGGAAACTACCGTCCTTCTTCTTGACAAACATAACTGGAGCTCCCCAAGGCGAGAAGCTTGGTCGAATAAATCCCTTGTCCAAAAGCTCTTGAAGTTGTGTCGACAACTCTTGCTTCTCGGAAGGCGCAAGTCGATAGGGTGCCTTAGCTACAGGCGCGGCGCCTGGAACTAAGTCAATGTAGAATTCGACTTGTCGTTGCGGCGACAATCCTGAAAAATCTTCGGGGAAGACTTCGGGATATTCTCTTACCACCGGGATATCTTCCAGCTTTGGCTCTTCGGCATCTTTATCAACTACGTGTGCCAAAAAGGCAATACATCCTTTCTGCAAATGCTTCCGGGCCTTCAAACAACTGATAATCCTTAGAGGTGTATCATGCTTTTCTCCGTGCACTACAATTGTCTCTCCATTCGTCATCGGAATGAGAATGATCTTCTTATGGCATAAGATCTCGGCTCGGTTGCTCGACAACCAATCCATTCTGAGTACCACGTCAAAACTTCCCAATTCGACTGGAAGAAGATCGGGCGTAAACTCATTCTCTCCGAGCTCTATTACACAGCCTCTAATTACTTCGTTTGTCACACCCTGGCTTTGCGGAAGCGTGGTTATTTTGGTGTGACTTCTTAATACCATAGCTTAACCATAACAAAGCTATATGAAATAAAAACCATGCAAGATCATCCATTTAATTAAGTTTTGAATACCAAATACAATAACATTGTTTTAACTGAAACATGTTCTAACGACATTATTCGACAACATTGACATAACAGAACACAGTTTAAGGATTTGTGACTTGTCCAGGAAAGAGTCACAACTCCCAAAACCCAGATGACCTCATGACTAGTGCAGCGAAAAACGTTCCATACCGTGTCAGATCCGTTAATTTCCTGAAATACATGTAAGTTGAAAAATCAACAATAATGTTGAGCGAGTTCATGTGTAAGTGAGTAAGTAAACCTTTGTTTGTATAAAAATCCTGGTATGTAGCAAATAAGGGAATTGAGATCACCAATGGTTTGCAAGGCCACTGATATATGTGAAGTGCAAATAGGGAGACTCAAACCTAGCAGATTTCGCCACGGCATTAGTATGTGGACAAAGTCACCCCAAGGTCTGTTTCTAGTTTGGCCTGGGGCTGGGCTCGCTACACCCAGATAGATCTACCGCTCCTGTCCCTCGGTCCCGTTATGAGGACTAATGGCCTCATATTGCTCCTACCCACTCACATGATCTAAGTAGTAAACCTCCTTACGCTAACCATACCATGTATAAAGTACTCGTAATCATAGTAACATGTATTTCACCCCCGCAGTTAAGAAAACTGAAAACAGTTAGAGAAAAGGGGGACATGAACTCACAGTGAAGCGTCTCTACCAAGTATCTCCTGCTCACGCAGCTGTGCGACGACCTACAGGTGCTAATTTCTATTAGACGGACGGCCGTGCCTTAGCTTTATAGTTTAAGTCTTTGGGAAATAGTTAGACAAGTATTTCGTGTTTACTTTCTGTGTTTACTTGGTAGTAAATCTCCTTCCCAAGGATGGGGGAGTCAATACATGTGCGTTCAAATCATATCATTAAGTCTCACTTAATATATATATATATATTTCCATTTGTCTAAAATACTTTATTCCCAAAATATAAATATTCTTCCCAAAAATATTATATTTTATTCCATCTAATTTTCCAAAATAATACTTTTGTCAAAATACACATTTATGAGTATTTTCTGAAAATACGTAAGTTACGGATAAAGATCGGGTGGTAATAATAATACCGTTGTAACTTAACTATTTATTGTGAAGGCGTTCGTATTATTTTGGAGCCGTTAATATTTAGTAATATTATTTTTACCCTAAAAATAATATTTACGTAGTTCACAAAATAACGGCAAAAATTTACACAAGTGTTGTTATGAAAATATATATTCTAAATATATATTTTAGCAAGTTTTATTTATAACAATTCCACCTCCGACACTTGGAAGTTTCGTAATAAAAATCGTGGCGAAAGTTAATTGGGAAAACAAGTTAAAATATATCCATAACACTTGTGATAAAAATATTTACAAGTGTTAGATTTTTGGAAAAATTTCGCCAGAGTTTCCTCTGTAACTGGAGGTGGCCACGCTTACAAGCGTATCATTTTCTTTTAAGATTTCAAATCAATAATGTTCCCAACATCAATCAACAAAGTTTCATCATCAAAATAGTCAAAGTAAATATAAATCGCAAGACACATGAACTTGTGGTTTGTGCAAAATATATAGTAATTTTCCCCATATTTTTAGTAGATCTTTCTATAAATAAACTTGGTTTCTTTGAAAACCTTGTTTTTAAAGAAGACACGTCTTTACAACTTTTTGTCAAAAATTACAACAATAATTCTTTGTTAAAACTCTTTGTTACACAAGTGTCTACACACTTGTGTGTTCACAAAAAATCACGTTTTTTTAGGAAGGACCCGGCTTCAAAAATATGATTTCTTTTGACACTTGGTCCTTTGAAAATACCACTTGTAAATCAGTAGATCTACTAGTTTAGAACTCCATTTTATAAGAAAAATTGTTTTTACACAAGTTCATGTTTATGTTGGAAAGGGTTCGTCATCTAGAAACTTTACGACTAAACATAAGGCTAGTTCATGTTTTGTGAACATGATCTAGCGGGTTGATGACGATCCATTCCCATACTAGCAATCAACAACCAAAAATAATCATAACATTACTAGTTTTATAAGTTTTACACCATTATTCATCCATCAACCACTTTGTTTATATTTTTTTTGTAGACTTTAACTTTGATCTCTAGTGTTTATGATTTTTGCCCGTTAAATCTTTTATTAACCACTTTAGAATAGAACAATAGGGTGTTTAGAGTCACTTACTACTAGCTCGAGGCTAGGGAAGAAACTAGTCGAAAAATAGGTGGTTAAAAGCGACGTAGTGAGGTCCTTGGCAATCCGTAAGCACCAAGCTTCCTTATACGTGACCCTTCTCCTTTGAGTATACTTGGAAATAATGCAAGATTAAAATTGAAAGTGATGTTGGTGTGGTTTGTGTTTTCGGCCGTAAGTGGCCAAGAGGGAAAGAAATCAATTCTTTGTAAAGTGTTGGAGTAAATGAATGGTGAACTTGCATGTAATTATAATATCCATCATTCACTATTATCCTTTAGACTTTATGTAGTTTAGATACTACACATGTTAAATAAAATAATCACCCAATGTAAAGGTGTGTCCCCTACATGGGAACCGAATGGTCAAGGGGTGGGGAAATTAGTGGGATTTCAACTAGTTTGGTCAAGTAATCTAGTTTTATTAGTTAGGGATTATGATTAGTTATTTGTGTGTTATAATTTATAACGGGTGTTAGGGTACTCGGGGACCCTAACTAGCTCAGAAAAAAAAATAATGTCAATGACAATAATTTATGTCCCGGGTTAAGTCCGGTTGTTCGGTTGGATACTAGTCCGTTAAAGTTCTAAATAAGTAATTAAAGTGTCGTTATTATTTCTTTTAGTGACACAATTTGTTCCCGACACGTTGAAAAGTGTCTAGTAATATTTTTCCAACTTTTTGCACTTTACTAGTTTAGGTAAATGCTGAATTTTTATATTAAAGTGCTGAATTTTTGTACTCAGGGTACGTTTTAGGCACATCCGGTCACTATAATTATCACCTAGTGACGCAGTTCTACAACCCTTATATCCCTACACTCACTACTAGTGTAGCAAAACGTTTCTGGCTCGTACAGGCCTTAGAGGCAGTGTTTGCCTGATGCTGGCTTTATCAGCATGTTCAATAGGTTATCCGTGTATTGTGCTACTGTGCTTTTGTGCATCATGTTTGTCACTAGGGTTCAACATGTAAATAATGTAGTGACGATAAGTAAAGTATGATGCAGGTAAGTACATGTATCAGTATTCAAGTAGCAGTTCATCAGCTAGTTCAAACAAGCACAGTAATTTAGCAGTAATTAATCATTAGTTAAGTCGTACGGATACCTGGTTTAGTGCGGGTTGTCACATTCTCCCCCCGTTAAATAAATTTCGTCCCGAAATTTAAGTTCTGCTTGTAGATGCAGGGTTCTTAGGAAAAAGGTGGGGGTATTTCTCTTTCATCCGGTCCTCACGTTCCCAGGTGTATTCAGGACCATGTCTGGCATTCCAATGAACTTTGACGAGTTTGACACTGCTCCGGCGGGTCTTGTTAACTTTCCAATCCGTGACCTCAACAGGTTCTTCAACGAAGTGGAGCGTGTCGTCAACATGAATCTCGTCGGTGGGAATGGCAACGGTGACTTGAGTTGGACTTTTCTTTAAATTGGATACATGAAAGGTGTCGTGAACACCGTTCAGTTCAGCAGGTAGGTTCAACTTGTATGCTACTAGTCCTATTCTTTCCAGAATTCTGAAGGGACCAATGTAGCGCGGATTTAACTTCCCACGCTTTCCGAAGCGTGCCACACCCTTCCAGGGTGAGACTTTCAATAACACCATTTCTCCAACTTGGAAATCCACATGTTCCCGGTTTGGATCCGCATAGGCCTTCTGTCTGTGGTGAGCTGCTTCGATGCGTTTAAGAATCTGCGCGATCTTGTCTGTCGTCTCTTGGACGATTTCGGGACCAGCAAGCTGCCTATCACCTGCGTCAGCCCAACATAGGGGTGATCGGCACTTGCGTCCGTAAAGGGCTTCGAATGGCGCGACACCAATACTGGTGTGGTAGCTGTTGTTGTATGAAAATTCAACCAAAGGTAAATGTTTATCCCAGCTACCGCCCAAATCCATAACACACGCTATCAGCATGTCTTCCAAAGTCTGTATCGTTCGCTCGCTCTGGCCGTCAGTTTGCGGATGAAATGCAGTGCTCAGATTCAATTGGGAGCCAAAGGCTTCTTGGAAGGATTGCCATATCCTTGACACAAACCTTCCGTCTCTATCAGAGATGATTGAGAGAGGTACTCCATGGCGCGCGACGATCTCTCTCATGTAAATTTCCGCAAGTTTACTAGTACTGTCTTTCTCTTTGATTGGCAGAAAGTGTGCGGACTTTGTTAGGCGATCAACTATCACCCAAATCATATCATGGCCTCTTGGCGTTCTTGGCAACTTCGTAATAAAATCCATTGAGATTTGTTCCCATTTCCACTTGGGAATCTCAGGTTGTTGTAGAAGTCCTGAAGGCTTCTGGTATTCGGCTTTCACTTTAGCACACGTTAAACATTTGCTCACGTAAACAGCAACATCGCCTTTCATCCTAGGCCACCAATAATAATCTTTGAGATCCTGGTACATCTTATCCGCTCCAGGATGGATAGAGTACCGTGATTTGTGAGCTTCATCAAAAATAACTTTCCTTAAACCACCAAACAGAGGAACCCAAATCCTTTTCTCGAAGCATAACGTTCCTTCCTCGTTTGGTACCAGTAGCTTCTCCATCCCACGGAGATATTCTTCTTCAAGGTTTCCTTCCTTGAGAGCTTCCTTTTGCGCGGCACGAATGCGCAAGGAAAGATCGGTTCGGATAATCATTTCTAAAGCTCTAACCCTTATGGGCTTGATTCTCTCTTTACGACTTAAGGCATCGGCGACTACATTCGCCTTCCCTGGATGATACTTTATCTCACAGTCGTAATCGTTCAGCAACTCAACCCATCGTCTTTGCCTCATATTCAGCTCCTTCTGGTTGAATATGTGATGTAGGCTCTTGTGATCTGTAAAGATTGTACACTTTGTACCATAAAGGTAGTGTCTCCAGATCTTTAAAGCAAAAACCACTGCGCCGAGCTCCGTGTGTGGTATAGTTCTTTTCATGCACTTTCAACTGACGCGATGCGTAAGCAATAACCTTTTGGCATTGCATCAACACACAACCCAATCCTTGACGCGATGCGTCGCAGTATACCACAAAATCATCAGTACCTTCCGGTAGTGCTAAGATTGGCGCGTTACAAAGCTTATCCTTCAATATCTGGAACGCTTCATCCTGTTTGATTCCCCAATCAAACTTCTTATCCTTATGGGTGAGGAGCGTCAAAGGTTGAGCGATTTTTGAAAAATCCTCAATGAACCTTCGATAGTAGCCAGCCAAACCCAAGAATTGTCGAATCTCGGTTGGCGTCTTTGGCGTTTCCCAATTCTTGATCGCTTCGATCTTGGTTGGATCCACATGGATTCCATCTCCATTTACCACATGTCCAAGAAATTGGACTTCACGTAGCCAAAACTCGCACTTAGAGAATTTGGCATACAGCTGTTCCTTCTTCAGCAGCTCTAGAATGGCTCTAAGATGCTGCTCGTGTTCAGCCTTTGTCCTTGAATAAATCAAAATGTCGTCGATGAACATAATCACGAACTTGTCCAAGTACGGCTTGCAAACTCTATTCATCAAGTCCATAAAGACTGCAGGTGCGTTTGTCAAACCAAACGGCATAACAAGGAACTCGTAGTGTCCATAACGACTTCGGAAGGCTGTCTTTGGGATACTCTCCTCTTGTATCCTTAGCTGATGGTATCCAGATCGAAGATCGATCTTTGAATAAAAGCTTGAACCTTGAAGTTGGTCGAACAGATCATCAATTCTTGGCAGAGGGTATCTATTCTTGATCCTCAGCTTGTTCAACTCCCGGTAGTCGATGCACATACGAAAACTACTGTCCTTTTTCTTGACAAACAGGACCGGAGCTCCCCAAGGTGAGAAGCTTGGTCGGATAAATCCCTTGTCTAACAACTCTTGAAGTTGTGTCGACAGTTCCTGCATCTCAGACGGAGCAAGTCTATAAGGTGCCTTAGCCACAGGCGCGGCGCCTGGAACTAAGTCGATGTGAAACTCTACTTGCCTCTGAGGTGGCAGTCCAGGTAAGTCCTTTGGGAAGACTTCTGGATACTCCCTCATGACAGGGATGTCTTCGATCTTTGGCTCAACAGCCTTCTTATCCAAAATGTGTGCCAGGAAGGCAACACATCCTTTCTACAAACACTTTCGCGCTTTCAGGCAGCTGATAATTCTTAACGGCGTATCATGCTTCTCTCCGTGAACCACAATTGTCACGCCATTTTTGGTTGGGATACGAACAACCTTTTCGTGACAAACTATCTCAGCCTTGTTGCCTGATAACCAATCCATTCCTACCACCACGTCGAAGCTTCCCAACTGGACTGGCAGTAGATCTAGAGCGAACTCACGCTCTCCTAATTCGATCACACAACCTCTGATAACTTCATTGGCTTCTACTAACTTCCCATTGGCCAATTCGATTGAGTACGGAATATTTAACTTACTAGCGGCTAAACCAAGCATATTCTTAAATTCTAACGACACGAAGCTATAATCGGCACCGGTATCAAATAAAATGGATGCATAGCGTTGATTTACAGGGAACGTACCAGTAACAACATTGGGGTCCTGGCGCGCTTCCCTAGCTTCGATTTGGAACACTCTTCCACGGGCTTGGTTTAACTCTGGGCAGTTCTTCTTAAAATGCCCGATATCACCGCAGTTATAGCATCCAAGTCTTTGCCTGTTTCCACCAGCTTGATCATTCCTATGATTACGATTCACGGCGCCCGCTTGGTTAGCATTGTTGCCTCGATTCTCGTTACCTCCATAGTTTCCTTGTGGGCGATTACCACCATGATTATTATTCCTATTCCCAAATCCTCCCTGGCCTCCCCGGCCAGCATTAGCCCAACAAGAATCCTTCAAGTGGCCTGACTTTCCACATGCTTCGCATACTTTCACACTACAATGGCCAGTATGGTGGCGTTGACAGGTATTACACTTGGGCTGGGTGCCGTGATATCCTTTTCCTTTCTTTCCACTACCAGCTGTAACCTGAGTTGGCGTGCCTGATCCTCCTTTCTTAACCGCCACACTGGCGCCCTGCTTGAAGTTTGAGAATTTCCGTTTGTTACCTCCTGACGACTCGACGTGAGTCTCTTTCTTCTTATGCTCAGCATCATCAAACTTGTTCAGGCGAATGGCCTCCTCTGTGAGAGCCACGCTCAAATCAATCGCCTCAGTAATGGTCGCAGGCTTGGATGAGGTTACCATGCTTATGATTTGAGGAGCTAGTCCCCAAATGAAGCGTTCAATTCTCTTGAACTCAGGAGTGACCATGTAGGGTACCACATGCGATAAGTCGTGGAACCTTTGAACGTATTCTGCGATCTTTGGACCGTCCATTTTCAAGTGCCAGAACTCGGTTTCCAATCTTTGGATTTCCGTGCGAGAGCAGTACTTCTTGCGCATAAGTTCCTTCAGTTCGGTCCAGGTTAGCGCGTAGGCAGCAGCTTCGCCAAGTGTCTGAACTTGTAGATTCCACCAGGATAGGGCTCCATCTAGAAACAACCCTGAGATATAGGTGACTTGATGATCCAGCGCGCACTTGCTCATGCGAAGAACAGATTCGGTTTTCTCGGCCCAACGAACAAAGGCGACAACACCTCCTGTGCCATCAAAGTTTACGGGCTTGCAGTCTAAGAACTGCTTGTAGGTGCATCCTGCACATACGTTATAACATACGATTGGCATTAGCATCATTGCTAAAGATATCCAATTAGGTCATGGTAGGTCTAAATGACTTAGTATTACCATGAGGTGTATTATTATTGTTGCCAGTGTTGCCAGAGTTGCTTCCACTAGTCCCTCCTTGAGAGGTGGCGTATTGTGCAATGGCAGCAGCGATAATTTGCTGCAGTTCTGCCTCATTGGTAGGCAACGGCGTTTGACATCTTGGCAGCATCTTCTAAAAGATGTTGCACGCAGGTTAGGTCATAATAAGTAGAGTGTACGTAAGTATACAACAATATCAACACATAACATCTCATGTTATCAATGGATCACCCATATTGATAGCTTCTGCAATGGTTGAGGGCTTTGAGGTAGTAACCATACCCCTGATCTGGGGTGCAAGTGTCCAAATGAATCGTTCAATCCTTTTGAACTCCGGTTTGACTAAGTAGGGGGGCGACCCTAGATAAGTCGTGCGATCGCTGGACAAGTTCAGGAATTTCTGGTTCGTCCGTTTTCAAATTCCTGAACTCCACCTCAAGCTTCTAAATTCCAGTCCTAAAACAACATTTCTTCTCAATCGTTTCCTTGAGCTCGTCCCAGCTCAGTGCATAAGTAGCGTCTGTGCCAAGGGTCTGAACCTGGAGGTTCCATTAAGAGAGTGTGCCATCTAGAAATATCCCCGAGATATAGGTAACACTCTGTTGGGGCGAACAGTTACTCATTCTTAGAATGGAGTCGGTCTTTTCGGACCAACGAACAAATGCAACGGCGCCTCCTGTTCCGTTAATGTTCAAAGGCTTGCAGTTCAGGAACTGTTTATAGGTGCAGCCAGTTGGAGGGTTATTTCCAGTAATACCATCGTTGTACTTAGAGCGGAGGGCTTCATGTCGTGCATTTATCTGTGAGATGCGTTCTTGTAGCTCGGCTTCTGTCCTTGGCAACGTACTGGAGTTTGTGTCACGCCTGGGTGACATTCCCTTTTGTCGAAGTGGTGTGAAGCGGGTTAGAAAACGTTTCAATTGTCTATGAGATATATAGCACCATAAGCCATCAGGTAATCACCCAATTTCACACGTAAATATAGTCAATGTATGAGTGAGGAAATAAATTTCTGAGCCTTCACATAGGCTTGCCAAAATGGCTTGTTGCTTGTAATAGAATGAACTCGAGGCTACATCACCTTGGTAATTCGTGTTTTAGTTATTTCCTGCTACATGGGTTTTCATTAGCTTGACCCGCAGAGTCCACCAAGATTTCTGTGCACTACAAATCGTTATTACGTGGGCCCCCGTAATAATAAATTGTCTTGCACAGTTACCCCAAATTTTCTCTCGTCCAAGCAGATGATCAATCAAGGAGCAATAGTAGGTGCATTGGCATGAACAGGGTCATGCTCCAATGCGGGGTCAGGAGCAGCGCCTGGCTCAGGGGCCACGGCCGGCTCCGGATCAAAAACACCATCTCAAGATCAGCTGGATCAACAAACACAGGGGGTTACAGGATCCTCCAAGGGCTGGTCTAAGTGTATGAACTCAAGGTCATGGTCTGGATCAAAACCAGGTGGAAAAGCAGGATCAACCTCAATAGCGTGGTCAAACTCAAAGCTGTGGGCGGGATCCGGTGCAGCTGATGATGCCATATCAGGGTCGGCGTCGTGTGAGTGGTGCTGCATTCCCTGTATGTGCGAAGACGCGGATGTCAGAAACTCAAATGAGTCTGGGATAGGGGAATGGACATGAGTTTCCCCTACAGGAGCGTCCGCATGCAGTAGTCTAATACCAGCAGCAATAGGGCCTTGCCCTCGAATGGGTCCTCCTCCAGTAGATCGTTATCGTCGTCAGAGGCCACGTCAGGGGGCGGGCATATCAACAATAGGATAAGCGGCAAGGGGGCAAATTCCCAACAAGATGGCCATCAGTAGGCTCTGCTACGACTTCAGGCAGCGCAAAAGGGCTGAAAGTCGTCATTGTCTGTGCCGGTAGTATCGGAAATGTACACCTCGTGCTTCGATGAAACTATGTCGTCTGATACTATGGCCATGGGATTCGTAGTGTCCATCTTTCTAGTACTTGATGAAAGCATGACGTTTGTAACACAAACACATATACGTATAATAATCAATCATATAAACATGTTAGTCAATCAAATAATTCTCCTAGTCTCACTAGCCAATTTCTCCCAGTCTTTAAGACTGCTCTATCCTCCACCTCGACCTCTTAGATCGAGCCTCGGTCCCCTTGACCGAGCCTCAGCCTTCATGACTGAGCCTACTCTTCCTAGCCTCACTAGCCAACCACCTCGGTCACCTAGACCGAGTCTCGATCCTCCAGACCGAGCCTCAGCCCTCCAGGCTGAGCCTATAATAAATCGACGTGCTCAACTACCTCGGTCACCTAGACCGAGCCTCGATCCTCCAGACCGAGCCTCAGCCCTCCAGGCTGAGCCTATAAATAATAAAATGTGCTCAACATTTGTTTGTAAAAAGTTTTGGATCTGGACTTAGATGGTATGCAATTTAAAAATGTTTTCGTGAGAGCCCTAGTGATCATAGTCTAGACTCGAGAAAGAATCCTAGTTCGCTATGATCAGAGCTCTGATACCAAGCTGTCACACCCTGGCTTTGCGGAAGCGTGGTTATTTTGGTGTGACTTCTTAATACCATAGCTTAACCATAACAAAGCTATATGAAATAAAAACCATGCAAGATCATCCATTTAATTAAGTTTTGAATACCAAATACAATAACATTGTTTTAACTGAAACATGTTCTAACGACATTATTCGACAACATTGACATAACAGAACACAGTTTAAGGATTTGTGACTTGTCCAGGAAAGAGTCACAACTCCCCAAACCCAGATGACCTCATGACTAGTGCAGCGGAAAACGTTCCATACCGTGCCAGATCCGTTAATTTCCTGAAATACATGTAAGTTGAAAAATCAACAATAATGTTGAGCGAGTTCATGTGTAAGTGAGTAAGTAAACCTTTGTTTGTATAAAAATCCTGGTATGTAGCAAATAAGGGAATTGAGATCACTAATGGTTTGCAAGGCCACTGATATATGTGAAGTGCAAATAGGGAGACTCAAACCTAGCAGATTTCGCCACGGCATTAATATGTGGACAAAGTCACCCCAAGGTCCGTTTCTAGTTTGGCCTGGGGCTGGGCTCGCTACACCCAGATAGATCTACCGCTCCTGTCCCTCGGTCCCGTTATGAGGACTAATGACCTCATATTGCTCCTACCTACTCACATGATCTAAGTAGTAAACCTCCTTACGCTAACCATACCATGTATAAAGTACTCGTAATCATAGTAACATGTATTTCACCCCCGCAGTTAAGAAAACTGAAAACAGTTAGAGAAAAGGGGGACATGAACTCACAGTGAAGCGTCTCTACCAAGTATCTCCTGCTCACGCAGCTGTGCGACGACCTACAGGTGCTAATTTCTATTAGACGGACGGCCGTGCCTTAGCTTTATAGTTTAAGTCTTTGGGAAATAGTTAGACAACTATTTCGTGTTTACTTTCTGTGTTTACTTGGTAGTAAATCTCCTTCCCAAGGATGGGGGAGTCAATACATGTGCGTTCAAATCATATCATTAAGTCTCACTTAATATATATATATATATATATATATATATATATATATATATATATATATATATTTCCATTTGTCTAAAATACTTTATTCCCAAAATATAAATATTCTTCCCAAAAATATTATATTTTATTCCATCTAATTTTCCAAAATAATACTTTTGTCAAAATACACATTTATGAGTATTTTCTGAAAATACGTAAGTTACGGATAAAGATCGGGTGGTAATAATAATACCGTTGTAACTTAACTATTTATTCTGAAGGCGTTCGTATTATTTTGGAGCCGTTAATATTTAGTAATATTATTTTTACCCTAAAAATAATATTTACGTAGTTCACAAAATAACCGCAAAAATTTACACAAGTGTTGTTATGAAAATATATATTCTAAATATATATTTTAGCAAGTTTTATTTATAACAATTCCACCTCTGACACTTAGAAGTTTCGTAATAAAAATCGTGGCGAAAGTTAATTGGGAAAACAAGTTAAAATATATCCATAACACTTGTGATAAAAATATTTACAAGTGTTAGATTTTTGGAAAAATTTCGCCAGAGTTTCCTCTGTAACTGGAGGTGGCCACGCTTACAAGCGTATCATTTTATTTTAAGATTTCAAATCAATAATGTTCCCAACATCAATCAACAAAGTTTCATCATCAAAATAGTCAAAATAAATATAAATCGCAAGACACATGAACTTGTGGTTTGTGCAAAATATATAGTAATTTTCCCCATATTTTTAGTAGATCTTTCTATAAATAAACTTGGTTTCTTTGAAAACCTTGTTTTTAAAGAAGACACATCTTTACAACTTTTTGTCAAAAATTACAACAATAATTCTTTGTTAAAACTCTTTGTTACACAAGTGTCTACACACTTGTGTGTTCACAAAAAATCACCTGTTTTTAGGAAGGACCCGGCTTCAAAAATATGATTTCTTTTGACACTTGGTCCTTTGAAAATACCACTTGTAAATCCGTAGATCTACAAGTTTAGAACTCCATTTTATAAGAAAAATTGTTTTTACACAAGTTCAGGTTTATGTTGGAAAGGGTTCGTCATCTAGAAACTTTACGACTAAACATAAGGCTAGTTCATGTTTTGTGAACATGATCTAGCGGGTTGATGACGATCCATTCCCATACTAGCAATCAACAACCAAAAATAATCATAACAATACTAGTTTTATAAGTTTTACACCATTATTCATCCATTAACCACTTTGTTTATATTTTTTTTGTAGACTTTAACTTTGATCTCTAGTGTTTATGATTTTTGCCTGTTAAATCTTTTATTAACCACTTTAGAATAGAACAATAGGGTGTTTAGAGTCACTTACTACTAGCTCGAGGCTAGGGAAGAAACTAGTCGAAAAATAGGTGGCTAAAAGCGACATAGTGAGGTCCTTGGCAATCCGTAAGCACCAAGCTTCCTTATACGTGACCCTTCTCCTTTGAGTATACTTGGAAATAATGCAAGATTAAAATTGAAAGTGATGTTGGTGTGGTTTGTGTTTTCGGTCGTAAGTGGCCAAGAGGGAAAGAAATCAATTCTTTGTAAAGTGTTGGAGTAAATGAATGGTGAACTTGCATGTAATTATAATATCCATCATTCACTATTATCCTTTAGACTTTATGTAGTTTAGATACTACACATGTTAAATAAAATAATCACCCAATGTAAAGGTGTGTCCCCTACATGGGAACCGAATGGTCAAGGGGTGGGGAAATTAGTGGGATTTCAACTAGTTTGGTCAAGTAATCTAGTTTGATTAGTTAGGGATTATGATTAGTTATTTGTGTGTTATAATTTATAACGGGTGTTAGGGTACTCGGGGACCCTAACTAGCTCAGAAAAAAAATAATGTCAATGACAATAATTTATGTCCCGGGTTAAGTCCGGTTGTTCGGTTGGATACTAGTCCGTTAAAGTTCTAAATAAGTAATTAAAGTGGCGTTATTATTTCTTTTAGTGACACAATTTATTCCCGACACGTTGAAAAGTGTCTAGTAATATTTTTCCAACTTTTTGCACTTTACTAGTTTTGGTAAATGCTGAATTTTTATATTAAAGTGCTGAATTTTTGTACTCAGGGTACGTTTTAGGCACATCCGGTCACTATAATTATCACCTAGTGACGCAGTTCTACAACCCTTATATCCCTACACTCACTACTAGTGTAGCAAAACGTTTCTGGCTCGTACAGGCCTTAGAGGCAGTGTTTGCCTGATGCTGGCTTTATCAGCATGTTCAGTAGGTTATCCGTGTATTGTGCTACTGTGCTTTTGTGCATCATGTTTGTCACTAGGGTTCAACATGTAAATAATGTAGTGACGATAAGTAAAGTATGATGCAGGTAAGTACATGTATCAGTATTCAAGTAGCAGTTCATCAGCTAGTTCAAACAAGCACAGTAATTTAGCAGTAATTAATCATTAGTTAAGTCGTACGGATACCTGGTTTAGTGCGGGTTGTCACATCGTTTGCCTCTACTAGCTTCCCATTAGCTAGCTCTATCGAGTATGGAATATCTAGCTTACTAGCAAGTAACCCAAGTATTTTCTTAAATTCTATGGATACAAAGCTATAATCGGCACCAGTATTAAATAACACAGATGCAAAGTGTTGGTTCATAGGGAACGTACCCGTAACTATGTTCGGATCTTGGCTAGCTTCCCTAGCTCCAATGTTAAAGACTCTTCCTTGGGCTTGGTTGTTCTTTGGACAATCTCTCTTGAAATGCCCTATATCTCCACAACTAAAGCATCCTTGCTTGTTTCCAGTACCACCTTGGTTGTTGTTTTGGTTGCGGTTTCCATTAGCAACTTGGTTTTCAGAACCACCATGATTTCCATAACCTCCCAGGTTACGATTTCCAATCTGATTCCCATTGCCGTTTCCACTATGGTTACTGTTGCCACTACCATTTCCATTACCTCTCTGGCCACCATTTCCACAACCATTACTATCCCAGCACGTCTCCTTCGAATGACCATTCTTTCCACGGCTTTCACACTTCCTAAACTGGCCAGCATGATGGAACTGGCACACATCACACTTGGGTAAGGTACCCATATAACCTTTCCCTTTGCTTTTCGCACTTGCAACACCAGTCCTGACCTCGGCTGGTGGGTTTGCATCTCTTTTCTTGTTGCTACCGATGTTGTTTCCTTGGGTACCCTTCTTGAAGTTCGAGAACTTCCTTTTGTTTTCTCCTGATGACTCGACATGAGTCTCCTTCTTCTTTCCATCAGAGATTGAAAACTTGTTCAGCCTAATCGCTTCTTTTGTCAGTGCTACACTCAAATCAATGGCCTCAGTGATGGTTGGAGGCTTCGATGTCGTCACCATGCTCATGATTTGGGGTGCCAATCCCCAAATAAAACGCTCAATTCGCTTGAACTCTGGTTCAACCATGTAGGGAACAACGCGAGATAAGTCATGAAATCTTTGCATATATTTAGCAATCTTTGGTCCATCTATCTTAAGATTCCAAAACTCGGTTTCCAACTTCTAAATCTCAGCCCTTGAACAATACTTCTTGCGCATCAGGTCTTTCATCTCATCCCAAGCCATAGAATACGCAACCTCTTCTCCCAGAGTCTGAACCTGGAGGTTCCACCATGATAGAGCCCCGTCTAGAAAAAGTCCAGAAATGTAGGTGACCTGGTGCTCTGGCGCACACTTGCTCATCCACATCACATAATCTATTTTCTCAGCCCATTTAACGAAAGCTACAGCACCTCCAGTGCCGTCAAAGTTCAGAGGCTTGCAGTCAAGGAACCGCTTGTAAGTACAGCCTGTACGAGCAACATCATTCACAGAAAGCATTAGCAAACGCACATGGAATGTCCAAGCGTAACATAATGTGTCTTAAGTGACTTAAACATTACCGTGAGGCGGGTTATTTCCTGAGGTACCTCCGCTATGTTCAGAGCGTAAGACCTCATGTTGTGCGATTGCTTGTGAAATCCGTTCTTGCATTTCTGCCTCTGTTGTGGGTAACTGATTGTTTCTTCGAGGAGGCATCTTCTATAAAGAAGATTGTATAGGTTAGGTCTTATGTATATAATAAATAGTATGTGTATAATAGTGTTTGTCATAACAAGTAAGCATTCAATCATAGCATAAGCAAGTAAATTAACAACATATTTAATGAGAACATTACGACTGAGCTTTCATTAATCATCGACCACAAATACAGTTACATGTTTTAGAAAGTATCACATCAAAAGGGACTACAGGGTCACACCACCCTCTTCCAAAATATCTATCAATATAGAACAGTCACATAATCAAAAAGTGGTCTCCAAAAGACTTCAATAGCTCAGCTCAATAGCGGTTCTCTCATCAAAAGCAAGCTACCTACATAAAACCAAAAACCGGCTATGCTGATGGTGGTGGAGGAGGAGGTGGAGGAAAGAAAAGCAAGCTGCACACATGCGCAAGCTCCTCATCAAGATCATAAACGTGACGCAACAGATAACTGATCTGCTGCTCCATGGTGAGAAATCGGACATCAAAATCTGGATAAGGCAAAAGAGGAGCAGGTGGAGTCGCAAAAGGTGACGGACATGAACCAGGTGGGGGACGTGGAGTCCTCTCAAGCTCCATAACTCTATGACACAGGATCTCATACTTAAGCTGCAATGAATAGAGTAACTCATCTCGTGTGTAGCCAGTGAAGTGCGAGGGATGGTAGGGATCAGAAGTTGGCATGGTGTTCGGTGGAAACCATATGAGTGCTCATCTAGCGGTGAAGAAGTAAAATTAGTAGTAGGTGTATACTGAGGCATGTGAGAAAAAGTTGTTGTCAAATGTGGGTCATGGCTAGGCTGCTGGCTAGAAGGACCTTCCCCGGGACGGGGTACAGGTACCGGATCTGGTATAAGTGGTGCAATGCCAGGTACGCCAAATGGGATTGGATCAAAATTAGGCAAAGGCTCAGGAGCTGGCTTCGGCTCAGGAGCTGGTATCGGCTCAGGATCAGCGGGTGCATCAATAGGCTGATCGATAGGGATAAAATCAAGCTCAAGTCCAGGATTAATGTCATATGGAGGAATCGGTGCAGCTGACATGGCTGTATCGTCATCAGTATCAGTGGCGTAATGTCGCAGACCAACTGCCTGTAAGGCGAAAGATGACACAGATTCAAAGGAATCTGGAACAGAGTGATCAGAGGAAACCTCAATAATAAGAATCTCAATGAGTGGAACAACAATGACATCCTCATCTAAAACTCCATCACCCTGGGCATCATCAGGGGGACCATCAACAAAAAGATCGACATCATCATCAAACAAGTCATCAAAAGGAAAATCCTCGAAAGGACAGGCCGCAAGAGGGAAAGGGGCGAGGATCGGAGCCACGACATGCTCACCATCGGGATGTCCGAGGATGAGATGGCCCTGGACAGGAATAGGAATAAGAAAGGGATCCTCGTCGGGGATACCATCAGCTTGCGGTAAATCATCGCCAAAGTCGGGCAGCGCAAAACGCTGAAAGTCGTCGTCGTCATCCGACATCATCTCCGGGTCACTCTCGGTATCAGAGGTAAAGATCTATGGCTCCGGGATGATCTCATCATCAGAAACGATAGCCATGGGGTCGACAGTATCAGACAGTCCACTCCCAGATGAAGACATAGTGTCTGTAACAAAACAATCACAACATATGCACATACATTAACATCTATCATTTAGCATGCAGTCAAATCAGTGTAATCATGTAATCATGTATCCTTCCTATCCTTCCTAGTCTCCCAGACTAGAGCACCTAGTCTCCCAGACTAGACCAACTAGTCTCCCAGACTAAACTAACCGGTCTCTCAGACTACCAACCAGTCTCTCAGACTGAACCACCCACCCAGTCTCTCAGACTGAACCATAAACATAAACCTTGGAATGTGTTTCTTGTCATTTTGTTTGTAAAAATGTTTGTTTCCTGGATCTGGGCGTTTCGTGTATGCATTGAAAACATGTTGTAAAAATATTTTTCGTGAGAGCCCTAATGATTGTAGTCTAGACTCGAGAAGGAATCCTAGTTCGCTACAATCGAAGCTCTGATACAAAGCTGTCACACCCTGACTTTTGCAGAAGCATGATTATGGTGTGACTTTCTTAATACCATTGCATTCAATCATAACCACAACTATATGATAAAAACATAGATGTTCATCCATATATTAAGTTTAAAATCATGACAACATTGTCTTAAAACATAGAAATTCAAATACGAGTACAAGCATGCAATTTGTTTAAAAGTTCACAAGACCCGACGAATGGCATTAAATAGAACCAGGATTTGGAAAGCGTGTCTCGTCCAGGAATAAGACACCCTGACCGAACCCGAAGACCATGGATGACATCTTTATTCCTAACGCAGCATGAAACTTCCAACGCCCGCCAGATACACTTAGGGGCTGTTTGGTAGCCTCTTAATGACCATTTAGATGCTACCTCTTAATCGTTTAAAACCTCTGAATGAATAAGAGGTAACCTCAAGTCTGAATGGTTAAGAGGTAACCTCTGAATGGTAAATCATCACATGTCACATTCTTCTACCTTCTCACTGGTCAATGCAGAAAGTCAAACGCAGTTTGACTTTTAAGCTAAAAACGAAAAAAAAGAACGAAGGAATACATACAAAGGATCCCCGCAAGTGGGTTAACACTTCAACTTAGAGAAAATCTCAGAAAATCAAGTGGGTTTTGAGCTAAAGAGGTGGGGGTATTTATAGATATGGCATAACCGTTAGGATCGTTGATCATAAGACGTGCTTTGATCTGGATCGTACACCTCGTGCCCATAGATTTGCAATACAAGGGGTGCCTCAAAACAAGCCAACGGTGTTGAAAAAGTTACAAAATAGCCCCCCCGAGTTCAACCCCATTGCTGAAAAATGCAGAAAATAAAATTTTTGTCCAGATCAGGTGTTGGCGCTATGGCACGGGATAGGCAGAAGCTAGTGGTGTAGCGCCACCAGGTAACAGCTCCAAACTTTTTGCCAAAATGGCAGAAATGGTCCCTTCACATGTTTAAGGCCTTTTTCGATGCGTTTAAACCCCGTTAACCCCATTTCTATTCTTTAAAATGAATTTAAAGTATAGGGAACATGAAACATGCTCAAAAACATCTCGGATGTCGGTTCGTTTGGTCGTACGGTTACGTTATTCGGTTAATTACGACAGAAGTCGTAACGGACGCAAAAAACGATCTAAATTAAGCGACGAATGGAATTTTATCAAGCCAATCACTAAAATAAAATATTTTAATGATTACATAAATTTTTGGATGTCCGGATATATTCAGAACTTAAGCTATGCGCGAAAATGCAAACTTGTGCACTTTTTGACGCTTTTAGTCCCTGAATGACCAATAAAGTTTGTTTTAGCATACCGAACCCCTCAAAGCCTATTTCTAAGCTATGTAAAGGATATTTAGGGTATGTTTAACTTATGATCAAGTTCCGGAATGTTGTTACAGTATGAATCGGCATACTTACGTAGTTTGTCGAAATTAGTCCCTGTAAGCGAATAAACTTGATTTTGACACACCAAACCCTCCAAAACTTATTTCTAAGCTATGTAAAGGTTATTTAAGGTATGTTAAGCCTATGTCACTATTCCGGAGTGTTCGTCGCATTAAACTGATTACGTTTACACACCAGTTCGCGTATAACTTTCCAGAAAGCGATTTAGAGCTCGGAATCGAACAAGAATTGATATTTGCCAATGATACACATATTTATACAAATACCAAGTATGAAATACAATATTTTGGTGATTTGGTATTTGTTTGATGGGCGTGGAGGCACATATGTCACACTTCACTTGGTGAAGACAAGGTTTTTATGTATTACTTTTGATTTTTAATCTTTCGACACTTTTTATTTGGTTTTGTATTAATGACTTTAATAACTAGTTTCTTATGTTGAAGGTAAATTATCTTTATCATTTTTCCATGGTGTCTTGGCATTACTTTACTGTCTATATAAAGTAAAATATTTACACCATTCATATCTCTACGATTTATATAGAGATATGTTGGCTACTTGGTCGGGGGTTAAGGGAATGGTTTAGTAAGGTTCTTGCCTTGTTTAGTGTTTAGATCCTGCAAGGACCTGGGTCAAGCTTACTAGGACCTCCTTTAATACCCACTGGTATTGGATGGCGGGGGTGCGAATGGCTTGACCCCCTCATATGTAAACTACTATTAATACATTAAATCGACTACTTGGGATTGTATCCCTGCTGTCTCAAACCACGTAGCCGAGGGTAACGTCACCTTCAAAAGAGGGGACTACCACTTTTCGCATTAATAACTAAATTAATTATCTTTCAATATTCCGACCCTTTGGGATTGTATCCTTGCTGACTCAAACCACTAGGTTGAGGGTAGCGTGACCTTTAAAAGAGGGGCCTACTACTATAACTAAGATAATCTCTTAAAAAGTCCGAAAGGGCGAAAGTCATCAAATGATACTTAAAAGGCGAGTCAGATCCAAGTGATTCATCTTGTCTATCTGTTTTTTATTTTATTTATTTCTCCATTTTTAGTTTTTATTTTCATGTTTAAAACCTTTTCTCAAAAACTGTAGTTTGATTAGACGTTGAGGATAAACCGGTACTAAAAGCTCTTGTGTCCTTGGACGACCTCGGTATCTTACCAACGCTATACTACGCTCACGATGGGTGTACTTGCCCAAGTGTGTGTTTAGTGTTAGTAAAATATCGTGTTTTACAAATGTAAAACTTGACTAATGTGTAAAATGGGCTTAAAAAATCAAAAAAAATATATATTACACCTTGCACACACCAAGTTTTTGGCGCCGCTTCCGGGGACACAATGATTTTCAGAAAGTTAGGAATCAACGGCCAAATTATTTTACTTTTTTTTCTATTTTTTAGGATTTTTCCTAAATTTTCAGCTTCTGCAGACTTCAGCACGGGCCGTGTCTGGTCGAACACGGGGCCGTGTCCAGCAACCTCACTGGCAGTCTTTGTTTTCTAAGTTACGGAAGAGTGACCATGGGGCCGTGGCGGTGCACCACGGGGCCGTGCTGAACTCCCCAGTAACTGAGATCCAGAAAATAATCACTGCAACCACGACCACGGGCCGTGATCAGCGACCACGGGGCCGTGGTGAGACTTCTGACCAAAGTTCTTTTTGTTTTTATCGCAGGACTTGGAACCCAGGCGCAGCACCTGAACTTTCTATGCAGTGCATGAGCTCCAGTTCCAATAAAGGCATAAAAGAACCTCTAGATGAACCCGACGCTTTCTAAGAAAGAGACTAAAAGCTAAAAGCTAAAAGCCAAGAGAAAGCTTCGGGGGACCAACTCCTAATGGCAGATCAGCGTACCCTTATGGATTACCTACGACCCATTGTAGGTAATCTCGGAGCCGCTATCAATACACCGAATGTCAATGCCAACAACTTTGAACTTCGGCTGCATTAGATTCAAATGCTCCAAAATCCCACAACCTTCCATGGCCTAGCTGATGAAGATCCACATCTACATATTACCAAATTTTTGGAAATATGTGACACTTTCTGGATCAACGGGGCATCAAACGATGCCATCCGCCTCTGAATGTTCCCATTCTCACTAAAAGACCAAGCCAAGGCTTGGCTTAACACCCTCCCAAGTGGTTCAGTAAACACTTGGGATGAACTTGCCCAAAAGTTTCTATATACGTATTTCCCGCCCCCTAAAACCGCTAAATTAGTGACTGAAATCAATACATATTCACAAGAGGATGGGGAATCCTTATATGAAACTTGGAAAAGATTCAAGGAGCTATTGAGGAAATGTCCTCATCATGGTCTCGCAGTGTGGCAACAAGTATCCACTTTCTATAATGGGTTGTTGCCACACACAAGACAAACACTCGACTCTAGCTTTGGGGGACTCCTAGATAATCGTCGCCCAAATGAAATTTATAATCAAATTGAGGAAATTGCTCAAAATAATTTTCAATGGCACACACCCCGAGACACAAAATCTATTGCCCCGGGCGCCCATAAAGTGGATGAAAGCACCTCTTTACAAGCCCAAATCGAGGCCCTATCTTCAAAAATCAAAAAGTTAGAAATGGCAAAAACGGCCTCGGTTATGGCTTGCGAAGGGTGTGGTGGGCCACATGAAAAATGGAGTTGTATGAAAGAAATGTATAATCAAACGGAAATGGTAAACTACATTGATAATAGATCTAGGCCGTCGGGTCCCACAACGGGTACCTACAACTAAGGATGGCGTAACCACCCTAACCTTGGTTGGAGGGAACCCGACAATAGTAGTAACCAACAAAACCAAAACCAACGAACAAACTTTCAACAACAACCAAGAAATGAGTCACATAATTTCTCTCAAGAACAAGGAAGACGAGAGAGGCTTGAAGACACTGTTTCACGCCTCATCTCCGAAACCGAAAAAAAGAACTCGGATCGATTCCTACAAATGGAATCGAACTTTAGAAATCAACAAGCTAGTATACTAAACATTGAAAAACAACTAAATCAACTAGCCCAAAATTTATCTGAGAGACCACAAGGCGCGATACCTAGCAATACTGAAACCAACCAAAAGGTGCAAGTACATCTCATAACACTAAGAAACTGGACCGTAGGTCCCGAGGAGGCCCCACCACCCCCATCCGAAAAAATTCCACCCAGTCAAACCACGACCTCACCTCCCACCCATAAGGAAACAACGCCTTCACCAAATCCCGAACCTACCAAGAACCCCTCGGTGCCCTACCCAGTCGGTTACTTTGCCAAAAGACCAACGAGCAATTCACAAAATTCATAAACGTACTAAAACAATTTCATATCAATCTTCCATTTGTGGAAGTCCTCACTCAAATGCCAAAGTATTCAAAATTTGTAAGAGACTTCCTCACTCACAAAAGGAAGATTGAAACATTGCATTTGGTCAATTTAAGTGAAGAATGCTCCGCCGTACTACTCAACAAACTCCCGCAAAAGAAAATCAACCCCGGAAGCTTCACCATCCCTTGTTCCATTGGGGGATCTCCTGTACGTAATGCACTAGCCGACCTTGGGGCTAGCATCAATCTCATGCCCGCATTAATGTTTAACCGACTTGGGCTAGGTAAAACAAGCCCCACAACGATGAGCATACAACTAGCCGATAGGTCTATCAAATGCCCACAAGGTGTCGCAGGAAATTTATTGGTAAAAGTCGGAGTCTTTGTCTTCCCGGCCGACTTTGTCATACTTGACATGGAAGAAGACACCGAAGTACCACTCATTCTAGGAAGACCATTCCTTGCCACCGCTCACGCAATAGTGGATATGTGTGATGGGAAATTAACATTGAGAGTCGGAGACAAAGAAATGAAATTCGGGGTTAGGAAAAGAGTAGAAGACGACCCGGTCAACTACATGGATGTCATAGACTCAAGCTTGGATGACGCTCTCCGACGGTGCAACACGGGATGCGAGACATCCCGCTCGGGTAACATATGACTGACTTAGGGAATAGCCAAGGACCCTTATAAACGTGGCGTACCACGGAGGCATTCCGCAGAACTATCCGTAGTTTTTAGTCTAGTGTAACTTTTATATTTTCTAGTTTAGCTTTACTTTTCAGGAATGAAACACACTCGAAAAGGTGGAGGTTACAAGGGAAAGTTAAAACCACACCCCATGCACAAAAACAAAGCTTCCCGACAATTTTCCAGCATTACAACAAGTTCAGCACGGGGTCGTGTTAAGCTCAACAAACCCCATGCCCAGACTCTACATAAATTTGCCCAGTTCAGGTAAATGGACACGAGGCCATTCTCACTAAACACGCCCCGTGTCCAACCTTCTGTTAAATTTTGGTACTGGCAATCTGACCACGGCGCCGTGCCCGGACCAACACGGGGCTGTGGCCAGATGCACAGTAACATAAAATTTTGTATTTCAACACCTTTTTACACATTCAATCAACCGAAAAACTTATTTTTTGGACACATTGAGGACAATGTGTAATTTAAGTGTTGGGGGGGGGATGCTAAAACCTTGAATTTTGCAAGTCCTAATAACAAGCCTTACACAAAACTCTATTGGAAAATTTTTATTTTTTTACTTGTCTTGGTTTAATTTGGGAATAACAAGTTCTAAAAAGGCTAAATTTTTACAAATTTACAGCCGATAGTGTCGTGATAAAAAGAGCCAACATAAGAAAATTATGAAAAGGCATGACAAGTCTAATTAAAATTTGATTACATATACTTTATCACATTATAAACCCATTTCCACAATAAGTGAGTTTTGAGCCTTTATTGAGCATACAAGGATATATCTTTAAACTAAATGCTCATTATTTCGTTTCTTGTGAGAATAGCCGCTTGGTTCGTACGACTCTAGAACTTGCCATGACGATACATTCCCGGTCCTTACCAACTTAAACCCAAGTAAGTAAATGATGGAGGCATTAGGACTAACCCATTTTCCTTTCAACACCATTATTTTTCATTTTTTTTATCACCTACCCAAAATCCCCCTAGTTAAACCCTTTGAGCCTAAACCTTTTCATTTCTAAACCCACAAAACAAACACCTTTTACCCACCAAAACCTTTTTCTTTTCAACCCCTTTATTTTAGTAAAAAGCTCGTTATCTTGTGACGGTTCTTTAAAAAAATTGAAAGTCTAGCAATAAAGAAACAAGTTCCTCAAAGAAACTTTGTTTGAATATGCTTAGTTTGAATAAAAGTCACAAAAACAAAAAGTTTTATGACGACCGACGCTTTTTACGCTTTTAGCCCTTTTTACTAACCACTAACCAAAACCACCTACCCTTAGCCCAAGCCCAAGCCTAACCCTTTCCCAAAGTCCTCTTGATATTTACGAAGGTTTATAACTAAAAAGGAGGAGGTTTGATTGCTTTGCAAGCATATGGTAGAAGTAAGTTCCATGCTGGTCTCGAGTGTTTCACAAAAAAATACATCTTCGGTCGAGTGTTGAGTGATCTCCCATGAGGTATGTGAACTTGTATATAAATGGAATTTTAAGTAGGCATGTTATGCCCAAATAAGTAATTCTTCTTATGAGCTGTTCTAGATAAATCCTAACGAATAGGATTGTAAATAGATTAAAAATAAAACCCAATAAAGATCTTGGATTCCTAACACTCAAGAAAAGCCCAAAACTTCTCTCCTACCCATTCCATTTGGATGTGTAAGCCACACATTAAAGAGTTTTGCTTGAGGACAAGCAAAGATTCAAGTGTAGGGGAATTTGATGTGCGCAAAATGTAACATATAAATTACATCAAATGAGGCATAAAACTAACCCTTTTTAGTACTAATGTTGGAAAAAGTGTGTTTTTGTCTTCCTTTTCAATTTACAGGACCAAATAAGCTTCAATGAACAAAAGGAACAAATATACAACACAAACCAACATAAATAAAAAGAAAACGAATAAACATGACATGCCCGACCCCTCGGCAGCTTCCCCAAAGCAAAAATAAGGAAACAGAAGACTGACCACGGGGGCGTGGTCAGCTGCCTGCAGAAAAGACAATGCTGGGGAAGCTTCTACACCCACCACGGGGGCGTGCCCAGCTCAGCACGGGGCGTGGTCAATGCTAAGACATGCAGAATCTTGCAAAATCTTGGTAGTATAGATACGCTTCTGCCCACGGGGCCGTGTCCGCTGAACACGGGTCGTGTGGAGCCCGATGCTGACAAATGCATTTAATGAAGGAAGAAAAAAGGATGGCCATGGGGGCATGTCTGCTGGACACGGGGTCGTGGCCGGGCTTCTGTTCAGGCTATAAATAGGGGTGCTTGGTTCACTTCAAAGGCATCCCTTGGCAAACCACTACTCTCCTACTTTGCCACCACTCCACCACCACTACACCCTCAACACCCTCCACCATCATCCATCATCCAACTTTGGAGTGTGTAGTAGTCTCGGGATCCAAGATTGATAGTAAGAGTTCTTGCCAATCAAAGGCCATGTTTGGCTAAGTCTCTTACATCACTTGGTGAAGACAAGTCTTTTATGTATTACTTTTGATTTTTAATCTTTCGGCACTTTTTATGTGGTTTTGTATTAATAACTTTAATAATTAGTTTCTTATGTTGAAGGTGAATTTTCTTTATCATTTGTCCGTGGTGTATTGGCATTAATTTACTGTCTATATAAAGTAAAAAGTTTACACCATTCATATCTCTACTGTCTATATAGAGATATGTTGGCTACCTAGTCGGGGGTTAAGGGAATGGTTTAGTAAGGTTCTTGCCTTGTTCAGTGTATAGATCCTGCAAGGACCTGGGTCAAGCTTACTAGGACCTCCTTCAATACCCACTGGTATTGGATGGCGGGTGTGCGAATGGCTTGACCCCCTCAAATGTAAACTACTGCTAATACATTAAACCGGCTACTTGGGATAGTATCCCTGCTGACTCAAACCACTTAGCCGAGGGTAACGTCACCTTCAAAAGCAGGGCCTACCACTTTTCGCATTAATACCTTAATTAATTATATTTCAATATTCTGACCCTTTGGGATTGTATCCTTGCTGACTCAAACCACCCGGTTGAGGGTAACGTCACCTTCAAAAGAGGGGCCTACTACTATAACTATGATAATCTCTTAAAAAGTCCGAAAGTGCGAAAATAATCAAAGGATACTTAAAAGGCGAGTCAGATCCAAGTGATTCATCTTGTCTATCTGTTTTATTTTATTTATTTATGCATTTTTAGTTTTTATTTTCATGTTTAAAACCTTTTCTCAAAAATTTTAAATTGATTAGACGTTGAGGATAAACCGGTACTAAAAGCTCTTGTGTCCTTGGACGACCTCGGTATCTTACCAACGCTATACTACGCTCACGATGGGTGCATTTACCCAAGTGTGTGTTTAGTGTTAGTAGAATATCGTGTTTTACAAATTTAAAACTTGACTAATGTGTAAAATGGGCTTAAAATATCAATAAAAAATTATTACACCTTGCACACACCATCATCGAAACCACCCTTCCTATGCCCTAATGCGTGTATCATCGAGTGAATTAAGAACTTGTAAGGCTTCGCGAACTTTGATTTTGCATAAGCTTGATCTTTTACAAACCCAGTATAGCCCATTCTCATCCATAAGCCTTTGCACAACCTTTCTGGTATGATTATTGGATCTTCGTCTTTATCTTTCAAATCCAATACTCTTCGAATATCGCCAACTGTGAATTTTACCGCCACATAAATGTCTTTTCCGTTTGCATCTTTCATCTTTACTGCAGAGTGAATAGCTTTATCATCTTCTTCGTAGTATGCACTGAAAACGCTCTAACATGCGATTCATAACATTTATGTTGGTCCGTCAATGCCTTGTGAAGTCGACTATCTTCGATGAACTTTAAGATATCTTTGAACGGACCCATTTCCGGCAACGATTTGTCTAGTTTACAGCATATATTGTGTTTCTTGTGAAAGTACGAACTCTTAGCCTGCACAAATAACACTATCAGTTTTTGCACGTATATCGAAACAACATTCATTCCATCCGGATTGAATTGGTCTGGATGGACACATAAAGTACATGGTCCGGATGGACTTCAAGTCATTTGGTTCGGATGGACTCATCATCTGGATGAACAAATAGTGCAAATGGTCCGGATGGACTCCATCATCCGGATGGACTCTAACATCTACTGTTCAAATCAAAGGCCTCCATACGTCCGGATGGACTCATCCGGACACTCATCCGGATGAACATGGTATGAACATTCAGCGATTCAACACCTAGTTTTTTTTAGTTTTTTTGTCAAATTGAAGGTGTTTTCTCTTAAAAATAGGGCCGATTAACATGTTTCTAAGTTCAATTTCATCAAAAACTTCCTAAAACACCCTAAATCTAAGAGTTTATACTGTTGGCTCATCCGAATGTGCAATTAAAAGTCCAAAATCTGTAAAAATGAAATCTAACCTTCACCATGTTGGATATTGTGCCGATCAACACCCTCAGGAAAAATTTCGGTAGTGTAATGGCTAGATTTGGACGTAAAAGTTTTGAGAGGAAAACTTGACTCTCCGGATGGGCAAATGGTTCGAATGAACCTTATGCGTCCGGATGGGCTATTTATATCACCTCCAAAGTCCATCCGTCCGGATGAGCTCATGCTCCGGATGGACTTTGCATCTCCATACGTCCGGATAGACTTGCAATTTTCAAAATTTTTCAATTTTTTAAACTTTTTCCAATTTTATCAGATTTTAACATCCACTCAAGTATACGGGTCCATGTTAATGACCCTAGTTACTCGATTTGTTGACCAACTCCACGTTAATGACCTTGGTTGACCCGATTTACAAACCATCTGACATTTTTGATCAAATTTTTTCAACATTTTAAAAAATACAAGTTTCAACTTAATGAACTTGTTTAGCTTTTTCAGTTTCCCAACATTCTCATATTAGCTCCCACCCAGTCTATTCAGGATCTTCCTCTGCATCTCAGAATCTGAAGATCAGCTCTCAAACACTGGTTTGTCGAAAATAACACAGAAACAAAATCTTTTTGTATTTTAAAAACTTTATAATAAAACGCACTGAAAAATTTTTTGGGTTTTAATCTGAAAATGAGGCAAGAAACTATTTACAAACATATTTTTGTAAGTTGTGTTAGAGGATCATATCAGCTACCGACGAGTCACTAGCACCGTTGAGCTTATAACACACTAAGTTTTAAACGATTCACCTAGATTGACAGTATATTGATCCACTTAAACTCTCATATAAAGTTCAACTGATTCAAGATACGGGATTAATGTTTTAAGCACTTAACTTATTCACATGTCATACCTAAGAATATACTCTCGTATCCAGATTCCCCATATTCAGTCTTATAGGTGAATATACTATAATGATATATGTTCTTTGGGTAGTGCGAGACTATGAGAGCTCAGGTTAGAATTTTCGTTCAGTCAGAGAGATGATGGCTCAACTTTAGGTGTGTCCCACTTAGGGATCTTCTTTACAATAGTAATTGATTTGTATCTTTCGATATTTTATCAATTTTTATGCTGAGGAAAAGCTTTATTTAAAGCGCGTAAAGTATTATATGAGGTCTAGGCCATTGCTTCCGTAATATCAGAAGCCCTTGTATAATACCCCAGATATCACTAAGTATAAAAACACAGTATCTCATAATTAGGCAATCTTTCAAACAAGATTTTGGGGGTTACCCATATATCCGGGAGATGTTCCCCATGAGATAAGCAAGATATATGATTTTATGTTTATATCCCGAATACAGTTTACTAAGTGTGTAAAAACCTACCGGCACATCATTAGTGAGAACGTTTAATGCTCTTTAGCTTTCCAAATCTTTAGCGTACCGTGACAGTCTAGCTGATGTACTATCATTTCCTCTTTTTACACTAACTCTTTTGTCTTTTTCTATGTTTTTGTATTTTTAAATGTTTTTGTCTTTTTAAATGTTTTTTTATTTTTTACTACATTTTCACCCCTTAAAATGCAAAACATTTAAAAGAAAGATAGACAAACCAATGCAGATTGCATCTCGACGTCCTTTGCTTTGGATTCTTCATCAACGCCAATAATGTCTCCCCATGACGACAAAAGCTTCATCCCGTTTAGTTTCAAAAGATAATGAAAATGTGATTATCAAAAGGTTTAGTATGAAGGTCAGCCTTTTGTTCATCGGTGTAGATTTTATCAATTCTAATCAACTTCTTCTCATAACAGTCACAGATGAATTGATGTCGAATTTCAATATGTTTAGCTTTAGCGTGATGTACTGGGTTTTTGATGATATTTATAGCTGCCTCATTATCTACATATATGGGTGAGTTAAGAAATTGCTGACCATAGTTTCTCATCTGCTTTTAAATCCACAAGAACTGTGAGCAACAGCTGCTAGCTGAGACGTACTCAGCTTCGCAGGTAGAGAGAGCAACCGTGGTCTTTTTCTTACATTTCCTTGTTTCAAAGCGTGTTCCAAAGAACTGGCAACCAGCCGTTGTAGACTCTACGTTGAGTTTGTAGCAGCCGTAATCTGAATTAGAGTAGCCCTCGAGTGTCACACCCTGATTTTCGGTTTCTGCGGAAGCGTATGGCGAGGTGTGGCCAGAGCGGCAATCGTTACCATCAATCGAGTAAACAACATTTATTTAAACCATAAAAGATGTTCATCCATACATTTGTTTAGAAACCATAATTTACAATACAAACATCTTGTTCGAAATAAGACGACTACAACTTTAACAACATTGTTCAAAGTTTAAACAGAACCACACAACATGGTAACTGAAAACAGGATAACATCTTAAAAGCTTGAGTTCTTGATAACAACACAAACAAAATTTTCCAAATTCATCCACTAATCTCCAGTAATACATGTTATTTTTGAAAACGTCAACAAAAGTTGGTAAGTTCATGTTATTTAGTTTTTGTATCAAACGAGTCTCCAAAACATTTGATATAGTATATTCGTTTTGTATAGTATGATGAAAATTGTGTGATCATTAGTGTTTTGCAAGGACACTAATCTGTATGCCATAATAGGAGGCAACCAAACCTTGACAATTTATCGTGTGTGTCAATGACACTAGTTTGGACACAAAGGCACTCTTAATGATCGCTATTATCGTTGCCGTTAAGAGTGGGGCTTGCCAAAACCCAAATAGATCTATTCGTTTGTTCCTCGGTACTTATTTATTCATTAATGGTCCCTATATTTTAAACACATGTCCGCATGTGATCAAAATAGTTTCATTGTGAACATCATACTAACTGTAACATGTATACATACCTGAAAGTTTAAAACTATAAACATTTAAAGTAAAAGGGGAAACATGAACTCACAGATTTGCGTTCTGTGCAAATATCTATTCGATTCCTAGTTCATCGTTTGTTTCTCGACCTAGAAGTGTTCTAATCCCGTTAGACACTTAGGTTTATGTTTGTTTTTCGTACAAGTATTTCATCTTGAATTTCTTTTTTAGTTTCTCGTAATCGTTTGCTTTCTTTGTTTATGTTTTCATATATATATATATATATATATTCTATTTAGTTTATGTTTGAATGGGTTTAATTCATGTGTTAGGTTTTAAGCCCAATTTGTATGTTTAGTGTATATGGGCCTAGTCTGACACACCCCAACCGATGATGGAATCATCGGGGCGCGGCACTGAGCGAAACAGATTGTCCAGGAGAATCCACAACAACTATTAGTTATAATATATTAAAGGTTCATGTCACATACCACAAATATATAAAATAACAAAAGTTATTACAGACATTGTTCTCAAAGACAAATATCCATTCCGACAACTCAGATTTTATTTAGTTTCTTTCTAGACTCCATCCTAACTCAGATTTTATAGAGTTCAAAATCGTTTACGCATAACCAACATGTAACATGTAGCAAAATGAAGGCTAGTAGGTTATCGACAATGAAATATGCAAGACGTGACTAGGAGTTGTAGAATGCGCAACACCTATCCCCACTGGGACACGTGAAGTAAGGCCCTTAACAACCCCTGTCCACGACAGGTGCTGAGTCCAAACTATAGTACTATCGTTGCTAAGGTGTCAGGCAACGATCACTGTGTTAACATAACATACAAGCATTCATCGAAAAACACGTAACATGCAATAATGGTCAGCTTATAAACAGTGTTGCGTTGTGTGTCGATTGTGGCTTGAATACGTAACGTATGTAACACCCAAAAGTGCGTAAAGCAAAAAGGGTTCGAGTATACTCACAGATTATGTTTAAGTAAATAAACAATCTCTTGGATTGAAGAGAGCGATGCGTTAAACGGTAAAAGAACCAAGTGTCGAATGGTAATCCAATCTGATGGTCACTCGATCGGATGTCAATCCGTTCAGATGGTCATCCGATCGGATGGCCATTAGGTCGGATTGACATTCGTTTGGGATGGATGTGTTCGTATATGAAGGCTTTGAATTTTTTGTTGTAGTATTTTGAAAAGAGAATCGATCGAACGGCCGTTTGATCGGATTGCAATCCGATAGGCGAGACATTTCATTTGAGAACAAGTTCACAACAGGACGGTCACTCGATCGGATGGTCTTCTGATCGAATGACAATCCGTTAGAAACTGTTAATCCTTGAAAATTATAAGAACGTTAAGTGTTGAAGTTCCAAATGTCAATCGGTCAGATTGTCGTTCGATCAGATGGTAATTCGTTCGACATCCAGATCCTTTGAAGGTTTGAAAATGTTAAGTGTTGGAAGCTCAAGTGCAATCTGATCGGATGGCAATCCGATAGGACGACAATCCGTCCCAACGAATCTGATCGCCTTGAAACTTGATTATTTTTGAAAGTTTTGCGGTTTGATCAAGACGGTATGATAACGTGTTAAGCAACGGAAACTCCATCAGACCTAGGTTATCCGATCGAACGGGAATCCCCCCAATCCGATCAGTTAACTATTCATGACGGGTGGTTTCATGCTCAACCTGAAATTGGTTTTCTCGTTGATAGGATTCAGATCTCAAACCGACACATCACTAGAGAAGAGTAGAAGGCCTGAATGAGCTCTGATTCTATCAGTTTTAAGTGCATTGAGTGTAAAAGAGTTGAAAGAAAGTTGGAAAAGTTTCTTTCAATCCTTTTAACCTTGAAAATGTTTGGATCTATGCGAAAACGTTGTGAAATCATGTGGAAATCCTTCAGATCTGAATTGTTTTTGGTGGAATGAGGCCAAAACTTGAAGTTCATAAGAACTTCATGATGAAATCATCCTAGAACACCTCAAATCTGTTGATTTCACAGTTAAAAGTTAAGATTCAAAGGTGAAAATGATGAAGAAATGTGTGTAGATCATAGAAGTACAAGATTTGGGTGGAAAACTTACAAGAATCACGAGAAATAAAGAGAAATAAGTTCTTGAGTGTGCTGGTCGAACGAGAAAGCTGTCACATCACTGTTGTGATGTGACAGGGGGTATTTATAGGTTGCCAAAAGAGGAAGGAGGAGTGTAGGTGTCGGATGGCGCACCGATCGGATGACACTTCGATCTAACGGCAATCCGATCGGATGGCCATTCAATCGAATGGCCATTCGATCGAGTGGCTCGGACGGGTTGCGTTTCGACGTTTCGTTTGGCATTTTGAGTGTTGCGATGCGTTTAAGAGAGTGTCGATTATGCGATGCGATAGATTAATAGTAGTCACACAAATACTATATCTAAAATACAATCATCCTAATCAACTTATGTGCAGCGTTCGCAATTGGATTGCGTTGCGATTGAGCTGCGATTGCGTTTCGATTAATCACCACCAAACAACAAAGTAAACATGCACAAGTAACACATAAGCAGCACACACATGTAAAACAATATACATAACCTAACAATCAAGTTGCAAATCCGATTACGATACGATTAGCGAATAAGCGATTAAACATGCGACAAACATCGATTTAATCCCTCTATTATTATAGATACTCCACATAATACAACTAAAGCAATAATCTGATTACAAGTCAAGGAAGGAAAATCGGTATTTAAGCAAGGAGTGACAGATCGCAATTAGCAATCTTTTCTTCCTTTGACTTTAACTTTGACCTTGACTTTCGTAACACGGGTTGTTACAGCCTCCCCTACTTTAGGGAATTTCATCCCGAAATTAGGCCTTAGGCGTAACAAACAACTACGGGTACTTCGCCTTCATGTCACTTTCGAGTTCCCGGGTGAACTTGGTGCCTCGTTTGCCTTCCCAGCGAACTTTCACAATGGGAATGCGTGAGCGTCTAAGCTTCTTGGTTTCTCGGTCCATGATCTCGACAGGCTTCTCCATGAAGTGTAATGTTTCGTCCACTTGTAGATCCTTAAGTGGGACTTGTAAATCCTGCTCGGCTAGACACTTTCTGAGGTTCGATACATGGAAAGTCGGGTGGACATTGCTAAGTTCCTCTGGTAGTTCAAGTCTGTAGGCCACTTTTCTGATCCTTTCCATAATCTTAAAGGGTCCAACATATCGAGGCATGAGCTTTCCTTTCTTGTCAAATCTGATCACACCCTTCTAAGGTGATACCTTTAGGAGTACGTGATCGCCAACGTCAAATTCAAGGGGCTTGCGTCGTCTATCGGCGTAACTTTTCTGACGACTTCGAGCTTTCAGCAGATTGTCTCGAATTTGGAGGATCTTGTCAGTCATTTCTTGCAGCAGCTCAGGACCGGTTATTTGTGCATCTCCGATCTCATGCCACACAATCGGCGATCGACATTTTCTTTCGTATAATGCCTCAAATGGTGCCATTTGTATGCTAGAATAATAACTGTTATTGTACGAGAATTCGACCAAAGGTAAGTGTGCATCCCAATTACCACCGAAATCTATGACACACGAGCGAAGCATGTCTTCAAGAGTATGAATCGTTCTTTCAGTCTGACCATCAGTTTGGGGATGGAATGCGGTACTTAGATTAAGCGTAGTACCGTGAGCAGATTGAAGCGTTTCCCAAACGCGCAAGGTAAACCGACCATCGCGGTCAGAGATGATGTCACGAGGCATCCCGTGTCGACAGATGATCTCGTCGGTGTAGATTCGAGCGAATTTTTCTACCTTGAAGTCTTCTCGTATCGGTAGGAAATGAGCAGATTTAGTCAAACGGTCAATGACACCCAGATGCTGTCGTGACCCGATGGCATACGCGGAAGTTTTGTTATAAATCCCATGGCTATGCTCTCCCATTTCCACATAGGGATCTCGGGTTAAACGAGTAAGCCAGAGGGTCTTTGCTGTTCGGCCTTGACTTTCGAGCAAGTCAGGCACTTCGAAACATAGATGGCGATATCTTTCTTCATGTCCGGCCACCAGTACTTGTAGCAAAAGTCATGGTACATCTTATCGGCACCAGGATGAATAGAGTATCAAGACTTATGGGCTTCGTCAAGCACAATTTTTCGCAAGTTAGTACGCTTGAGAATCCAAATTCGGTCTAGATAATGGAATATACCATTCGATTTATTCTCTAGCTGGGCGCCATCATTAAGAATCCTTTACTTCTTCAAGGTGCGTTCAGTGAAACAAGCATGCTGAGCATCACGGATAAGAGTTTCGAGATGGTGCTGGGCTTGTATATTACGAACGCTATGCAAATAGCTTCTTCTGCTTAGAGTATCGGCTACAACATTTGCTTTGCCAGGGTGATAACGAATCTCACAGTCGTAATCATTGAGAAGTTCTACCCATCGGCGTTGGCGCATATTCAGTTATTTGGCTGAGGATGTGTTGTAGGCTCTTATGATTGGTGAAGATCGTACACTTCGTACCATAAAGGTAGCGTCGCCAAATTTTCAACGCAAAAACAACTGCGCCTAGCTAGAGGTCATGGGTTGTATAGTTCTTCTCATGGATCTTGAGCTGGCGAGATGCGTAGGTGATAACCTGTCCCATTTCATGAGAACACAACCAAGACCAAGGTTCGAGACATCACAATAGACAACGAAGTCATTGTTTCCGTCAGGTAAAGCAAGAACGGGAGCATTGCAGAGCATATGCTTGAGAGTTTGAAAGGAAGTCTCTTGTTCAGTTCCCCAAACAAAAGGCTTGTCTTTATGCGTCAAGGAAGTAAACGGGACATCGATTTTCGAGAAGTCGGTGATGAATCAACGTTAATAGCACGCCAATCCGAGGAATGAACGAACATCAGATGGTGATTTTGGAGTAACCCAACTCTTAACAGCTACGATCTTCGCGGGGTCGACATGAATATCTTGACTATTGACGATCTGACCGAGGAATTGAACCTCCTCTAGCCAAAATTCACACTTGGAGAACTTGGCGTAGAGTTGATTCCCCTGGAGTAGTTCGAGAACCAAACGTAGATGCTGCGCGTGTTCGGTTTTTGATTTCGAATAGATAAAGATGTCATCGATGAATACGATGATGAAGCAGTCAAGAAATGGTTTGCACACATGCTTCATCAAATCCATGAAAACTGCGGGCGCATTGGTTAAACCAAAGGGCATTACGACAAATTCATAATGGCCATATCGGGTTCGGAAAGCGGTTTTTGGTATATCTTCTTCCTGAATGCGTAACTGGTGATAGCCTGAGCGTAAATTGATCTTCGAGAAACACGTAGCACCTTCTAACTGATCAAACAAATCATCAATTCGAGGCAGGGGATAACGATTCTTGATGGTCAGCTTATTCAACTCCCTATAGTCGATGCACATCTGGAACGACCCATCCTTCTTTTTGACGAAAAGGACTGGTGCGCCCCAAGGAGAGGTGCTAGGGCGAATGAAGCCTTTGTCAAGTAATTCATGGAGTTGGCTCGAGAGTTCACGAATTTCGGATGGAGCGAGGCGATAAGGAGATTTAGCAACAGGGTTGGCTCCAGGAATGAGGTCAATACGAAAATCAATATCACAACTCGGGGGTAAACCAGGTAAATCATCAGGGAAGACTTTAGAAAAATCACGAACCACAGGCAACTTGTCTATGGCTTTAACTTCCTTTTCTCTGCTACTACAATGTGTGCCAAGAAAGCTTGGTATTCCTTGTGGAGATACTTGCTAGC
Source organism: Helianthus tuberosus (assembly GCA_030545235.1). Taxonomy (NCBI): domain Eukaryota; kingdom Viridiplantae; phylum Streptophyta; class Magnoliopsida; order Asterales; family Asteraceae; genus Helianthus; species Helianthus tuberosus. The sequence continues at coordinate 40,311 of JARYGA010047008.1, forward strand.
CTGAACACACGACATGAGTTGGAGTTTCTTCGATGCGGCTTCGCCGTAGACACAAAATTGATCACCATTAGCGAGCGAGAATCGAATCATCTTATCAAAGAAAACAACTTCAGCATGATTCTCACGAAAAAAATCCATGCCTACAATGACATCAAAACTACCAAGATGCGTCAGAATGAGATCGATAGGAAAGATGTGGTTGTTGAGTTCGAGAGTACAATCACGAAGAACAGAATTGACAGCGACAGTTCTTCCAGTGGTTGTGACAACTATCAAATTTGCATGCATCCGTACAATTATTAAATGATGATTAATGATTAATTGTGCTGATTGGCAATTTATGACTTGAATTACTTTCTGATTATTGCATCATACTTACATATGAATGACATATTTCATAATTCCCCATCATTATTACATGCAAACCATATTGACATACATGATGCACAAAGCACAAGTTAGCACAGTTAACGGATAAATCAGGAATATGCTGACGGGGTTCAGTACATAGACAAACGTGGTTTTGAGACACAGTGTGAGCCAGAGACTAAGTACTACACTAGTATGGTGTGTAGGGAAGTAAGTACCACAAAACTGCATTACTAGGTGATAGTTAAAGTGCCGGAAAGTGCCTAAAACTCACCCAAAGTGCAGAACTCTGCACAATTCAACAAAAACCAGCATTTTAACAAGCTAGTATAATGAAAAAATATGACTAAATGGTCCTGAATGCTTTCCTAAGTGTCGGGGATTAAAAGTATCACAAAAGGGTACATAAAGAACACTAAACGAGATAGTTTGACACTTTAACGAACCGGTATCTAACCAAGCAACCGGACAATACCCGAAACACCAAAATTATACTAGAATCGTTGTTTTATTATTTCTGAACTAGTTATGATTCCCGAACACCCTAACACACTAAATAACACATAATGTACATAACACCCTAACTAACACTTGAGATCTAAACTAGAATGGGACTTAATGGTTTAAACCTATGCTATACCCCCTACCTATTTACGGCCTAAACAAAGGCCCCACCATCAAGATCCTAATTGATCTTACTAGATATTACTTAGATCTTGTGAGATTTGCAAAAGATTATGCATTGTACTTTGGAGACATATTAACCCTTGGATATAAGCTAAACATGGTTATAAGATCATAACTCTCATTCATCTCACCACACTTCAACTCACACCACTCACCTCCTCCCCTCTCCTCCCACTCTCGACCGAGAGCCACCCCCACACCACCATCATCCTTCAATCTTGTTCATCCAATCTCAAGTAAACACAAGGTGTAAGAAGGTCTCTAATGAAGCTCGGTGGTCTCGGATCTTGAAGGACTTCTTTCAATAGGTTTTATCTAACACATTTACCATCTTCTTCATCAAGTGTTCTTCCCTAGCCCTTGTGCTAGTAGTAAGCTTCATATCACTTGTATTTACTTCATATTTTGATGGTTAAAAGATGATGAACATGGTTACTCTTGAAGAACACTAAAGAACATGATCATGAAACTCTAACATAAGCTTAAATAATATAAGAATACCTGTTGATTAGTGTTATTTTGCTTATTGATGATTGATGATTTGTGTTAGTAATGTTAGACATCATAAGAAACCTACTAGATTGTGATTAAACACATGATCTAGTAAGTTAAGGCGATGATCTTGTGAAAGACCAAGATGATCATACCTTGTGTAGACATGAACTTGAATAATAAAAGTTGTTTTCTTATGATGATGATTTAAACAAAATACAAGTCTTGTAAGTGGATGATTTCAAGAATAGTTTTCCAAAGAAACCAAGTTAAATCACAAGATTTACATAAACATTGTTTTTAAAGAAACTCATCATGTTTCTAGTGAGGAAAAAAGTATAAGAATACATTGATTACAAGAAAAATTCAAGAGAATGATTTTTGGAAAAATCATCTAGTAAGTTGTAAACACCTAAGTCTTCCAAGAATGAGATTTTTAAAGAAGTAAACCCACTTTAGAGGGTAACTAAACCTACTAAAAACACTACCAACTTACTACAAGTTTTTGTGAAAGTTCAAGTTCATGTTGTTATGTAAATAGTATAGTGTTGGCACTCGGTAAGTGTAGAATTGATTGTTGATTGGTTGTGATGATTTTTGAAAAGAAAATGATATGCTATGATAGCATGGACACCTCCATTTTTAGGGGAAACTATGGCAAAATTTTCTAAAAATATAAACACTTAGAAAAATATTTTCTAATAAATATTTACAAGTGTATTTTAACTATGGATTTTCAATATAAACTTTGCCAGAGATTTTGTTACATAAATACAAGTATTGGAGGTTGGTTTTTAGAAATAAAAATGGACAAGTATTTATTTAGAATATGTATTTACATTAAAAACACATTGTGTGTGATTATTTGTATACCTTGTTTAGTAGTTATATTATTTTAGTGTTAAAATAATATAACTTAACAAAATACCAAGGATTTACAATCCAAAATAATACCAAAAATCACGAGGAATAAATGTATATAAGCTACGCACTTAATATTGTGAAACCAAACGCAAGAACGTAACTTACAAAATATTGCGGAAAATACCGTTATAAATATATTTTTGGTAAGTGATATTTTGGATGCAAGAAATGAAAATATGATTTTTGTAAATATTACCAAGTTATATCATATTTTCGACAAGGAGAAAATATATTATTTTTGAGAAGTAAAAATATATTTTCCTAGAGTTTTTCGAAGATGTATGATTTTTGGGAAAAATATACGTTTTCTTGGATAAACAAGTATGAGATACCCCATCCTTGGGAAGGAAATACGAATATGAATACTTGAGAAGTATTGTTACAAAATATTGTTTAACGATTATTCCAAAAATAGAATATAATTTAAAGTTAAGATAATTATTATTTTAACAAGTGATTATAACTTGGAATAATACTGAAGACATAAAAGAGACGTAACTCAGAAACGTTAACACTAAGTCAAGGCACGACCCACTCGTCTAATAAGACCATAGTACATTGTAGGTGGTTTGTGTACCCTAGCTTAACGACCACGTTCCTGTTTGTGTGAAATTAGCGAGAGGGAATTGTGTCGAAGTACGGATTTCACTCCTGATTCAACGCAAATTCTCTTGTTTATAGTAAAATGCGGGTCGGACAAGCTATTGGATCGAGAGTTTGTGGTTTTCACACCTAGTCTCGATCTAACCACTCGTTTATTTACAAAAATGGTGCAGTACGACTGCCTTAGGAAAGGCAGTGTGATAGTATAACATGAGTGCGAGGTGATCGAATAGAAGTAATAGGCTCGTGCGTGACCCCTAACGGGTTCGCACAAGGCGGTTTGTTGGTACTTAGACTATAGACTAGGTCGTTTCTAAGACATCGACCCAGACTAGGTCGAGTCTTGCCTAATTCCCTATAGTTTTGGCTCTGATACCAATCTATCACACCCCAATCGATGGCGGAATCATCGGGGAGCGGCACTGAGCGAAACAGATTGTCCAGGAGAATCCACAACAACTATTAGTTATAATATATTAAAGGTTCATGTCCCATAACAGAAACATATAAAATAAAAACAATTATTATAGACATTGTTCTCAAAGACAAATATCCATTCCGACAACTCAGATTTTATTTAGTTTGTTTCTAGACCCCATCCTAGCTCAATTCCATCAGATAGCAAGCAAGCATCCTAAGCACCTGTCAAATACGTTAAAATAGAGGTCAATACACATAGTGTAAAGGTGAGCATACAAGTTTGATACTATAATAGAGTTCGAAATCGTTTACGCATAACCAACATGTAACATGTAGCAAAATGAAGGCTAGTAGGTTATCGACAGTGAAATATGCAAGACGTGACTGCGAGTTGTAGAATATGCAACACATATCCCCACTGGGACACGTGAAGTTAGGCCCTTAACAACCCATGTCCACGATAGGTGCTGAGTCCAAACTATAGTACTATCGTTGCTAAGGTGTCAGGCAATGATCATTGTGTTAACATAACATACAAGCATTCAACGAATAACACGTAAGATGCAATAATGGTCAGCGTATAGACAGTGTTGCGTTGTGTGTCGATTGTGACTTGAATAAGTAACGTATGTAACACCCAAAAGTGCGTAAAGCAAAAAGGGTTCGAGTATACACACAGATTGTGTTTAAGTAAATAAACACTCTCTTGGATTGAAGGGAGCACTGAGAGATTAGCCTGAACAGTTCACGATAGCATAAGCGAGAGCGATGCGTTAAACGGTAAATGAACCAAGTGTCGAATGGTAATCCGATCGGATGGTCACTCGATCGGATGTCAATCCATTCGGATGGTCATTCGGTCGGATTGAATTTCGTTTGGGATGGATGTGTTTGTGTATGATGTCTTTGAAGTTTTTGTTGTAGCATTTTGAAAACATAGAAGTATCTCTACCCTTCAGGTGGATCGATCGAATGACCATTTGATCAGATTGCAATCCGATGGGCGAGTCATTTCAGTTGAGAACAAGTTCACAGCTGGACGGTCACTCGATCGGATGGTCTTCCGATCGAATGGCAATCCGTTAGAAACTGTTGATCCTTGAAAATTATAAGAACGTTAAGTGTTGAAGTTCTAAATTTCAATCGATCGGATTATCGTTTGATCGGATGGCAATCCGATCGGACGGTAATCCGTTCGACATCCAGATCCTTTGAAAGTTTGAAAATGTTAAGTGTTGGAAGCTCAAGTGCAATCCGATCGGATTGTTGTTTGATCGGACGGTAATCCGATCGGACGCCAATCCGATCAGACGACAATCTGTCCCAACGAATCTGATCGTCTTGAAACTTGATTATTTTTGAAATTTTTGCGGTTTGATCGAGATGGTATGACAACGTGTTAAGCAACGGAAACTCCATCAGACCCAGGTTATCTGATCGAACGAGAATCACCCCAATCCGATCAGTTAACTGTTCGTGACTGGTTGTTTCATGTGTGACAATTGTGCTCTGTAATCGATAAACAATGTGAAACAATGTTATTTATTAATAAAACAATGTGATTTGGTGTTATTATGTGTGTATTTATGTTTGATGATTTTATGATTTGATTCAATTCCGATTTCAAGCTCTAAATCGCTTTCTGGAAGGCTATACGCGCACTGATGCGTAAATATAACCAGTTTAATGCGACGAACACTCCAGAATAGTGAAATAGGCTTAACATACCTAAAATAACCTTCACATAACATAGAAATAAGTTTTGGATGGTTTGGTGTGTTGAAAACAAGTCTATTCGATCGCAGGGACTATTTATGCCAAACTGCGAAACTATACCGATTCGTATGGTATCGAAGAGTCCAGAACTTTATCATAAGCTAAACATACCTTAAATAACCTAAACATATCTTAGAAATAAGCTTTGAGTGGTTTGGTGTGCAAAAACATGCTTATTTGATCTTACAGGGACTAAAAGTGTCAAAAAACGGCGTAAGTTTGCATTTTCGCGTATATCTTACGTTCTGACCTCATATGGACATCCAAAATTTTTGTACACGCTAAAATATTTTTATTTTAGTGATCGGCATGCAAAAATACTGTTCGTCGCTTAATTTGGTTCGTTTTCGCGTCCGTTTGAGTTTCGTCGTAATTTAACGAACAACGCGACCATACGACCAAACGAACCGAGCTCTGAGATATTTTTGAACATATTTTGAGTTACCTATACTTTAACTTCAATTTAGAGCCTTGAAATGAGGTTAACGGGGCTTAAACGTGTCAAAAATGGGCCGAAACACAAGTTTTACAAGTTCAGGGGCCAAACTGCAATTTCTGGAAAGTCGGCCAGGCGGCCCGCGTAAGCCTAGCCATAATCTTACGCGGCCTGTGTCAGACTTGCAGATCAGAAACTTCACAGTAGCTTCCCAGCTCGTTCTTGAGGCCCTTGTACGTAATTTTCATGTTTTGGGGACCAAGTTAACACATCCCCAAGGCTTCCTAGCTGCTCATAACACTTGGATGGTTAGGATTTAATCCTTGGTGGCCACACAAACATGTGTAATGATCTCATGAAGTTGCAACAACTATAAATAGCCAAGCAATTTCACTTGTTCGTTGCTCATTCCTCATTCTCTTCTCTACATTCTGAATTGAGAGCTCTCCCAAGTGTTTGGAGCTTTCTAATCTGATTATTCTTTGTAGAAAAGATAGCTAGGACCCTTTGTAAGACATCTTTCTTGCTTATTCTTTATGTTTAGGCAGAAAGTCAAACAGTTTAGCCAACAGTTTGACTTTCGGTTTTGACCATCAATTGGTCAAGTCAAAGTTCAATTGAACTTTGCAACGTGATTGTAATCACGATGGTTATAATCCTTAGCGATTATACCTACTGGTTACCACGTTAACTAGGCGTAGTGACGAGTCAAAGTTTCGGTCAAAATGCGTTTCAGCACGCATTTTGCAACGGAACTATTTTCTTGTATCAAAACCCGTTGTTTTGATACCAAATCAGTTTTCTAAGTAGGTTAAACATGTTTTGACATGTTTAACTCGTCACTATTAGTTTAGTGCTTGTTTAAGGTCGTAAGTTAAGCGGTCTAGACAACCGCTTAGACTTTCGAACCCGACCCGTTTGGTCGATCATTAGGATCCAATCAAGCTCGATTAGTGATTATAGTTGCATAGGAAACAACCACTGAGGTTATACCTTATGATCACATAAGATTGGTTAGTTATTTGTTAAGTAGCTTGTATGCCCATAGAAAAAGACCAAAACGCCCTTTTGAAGCATAAATCCATAATGTGCATATGTGAACATATTTTTGACATATAATCTGATTTAGTAACATGTTTAGGTATTATTGGGCATGTAAGACTTAACATAACACATAGTTAACCATCCGAGCATAGTTTTGCGTGAACGACGCGTTAAAGTAGCATAAGCTACCTTAATGGGTCGTAACGGGTCGAAAGCACTTAGGCTAAGTTCCGATTTAGAATGTAGGGTTTGTTAAATCATATCACATGAGTTCCTACACTCATTTGGTTTACAAGACCTCATTCTATCCGATCCTCCGATTTAGGTGTAAATTTTATTTACTAGTGATCCGATCACTAGGTACCACTTGAATTTCCTTGGTTTGTCTGAGTTTCGCTAAGTTCTTTAGATCAAGGATTTCCTTCTAT
>JARYGA010047009.1:0-19748 GCA_030545235.1 Helianthus tuberosus
CTAAATATATTACGTAATTCGACTATCTGTCGATAATTAAAGTTTTTTTTTTTTTTTGTATTTTATGTTTTTGTTTACAAAATGATTTTGTTAGGTGATTGCTTTAAATATGTTTATGTTACATGTATTTAAAATGTTATAGAATGGTTATTGAAAACAAAGTTTTATTTAAAATAAAGTAATTTTTAGTATCATAGACTAGGGTAAGCCTTTTTTTTCAAGTATCGTAGACTTGGGAAAATTTCATGTTTTTAAAGTGTGTTTTCCACTAGTTACTTGGGGAAAAAAATCATCTTTTTAAAGTGTGTTTTCCCACTAGTTGGTTGCTCGCGTGGAGGAAGCATGAAATAAAGATGCAACAACAAGGGTAATTCATGGATTAAAACCTTAGTTATTGGTATATTTATCTTTGTTTTGCATGGAGAGGTTGACGAATGGCAATATCCTAATTTCATGTCAACTAGTCGGAGTGACATTTTATGAAGCTAAACAACTAGCGATCTCCCCGCTTAAGCATATCTTTATGGGCGGATTCAGGGGTGTTTTGAGAGTTCTCGGGAACCCCCTCAATTTAGAAAAAAAAAATAGTGGAAACCTCATATGATTTGGAAAAAATAGTGAGAATCTATCAAAAGGAACCCGGTGAAAAATATTCTTGGATCCATCACTACATCTCTTAGATTATTTAGAGACAAATGTTGGCATACATGCACATGCCACTCTCACTCACGTGAACTGGGGTTTTGTTTTGGATATTCTTCATCAGATGGGTTTTGGAGATAAGTGGTGTGGCGGGATCTCGGGTATTCTGGCTTCGGCTCGGGCTTCCGTTTTGGTGAATGGGTCGCCCACATTCGAGTTTGGGTGCAGCAAAGGTATGAGACAAGGAGACCCGATATCCCTGTTTCTTTTTGTTGTGGTTATGGAGGCGCTGTCATGTTTATTCAAGAAGGCTAGTGAGACCAACGTCGTTAATGGTATTAGTATTCCCAATCTTGATTCATGTGTGTCTCATTTATTTTTCGCTGATGATGTTATGATTATGGGGGAGTGGAGCAAAGAGAATATTGCAAATGTTATTAGGATTCTCCGGTGTTTTCATGTGTGCTCGGGCCTTAAAATCAATCTTAATAAGTCTAGTATTTTTGGCTTTGGTGTCTAGAATGAGGATATCGAGGAGATGGCTAACTGGATCAGGTGCAAGGTGGATTCCATCCCATTCAAGTATTTAGGGTTGACTGTCGGTGCCAATATGAATCGTATTAACAACTGGAGACTGGTTTATGATATTTTCGAGAAACGTCTCTCTCTTTGGAAAGCGACTTTGCTTTCTATTGGAGGTAGGGTTACTCTTATTCGTTCGGTTCTCGAAAGTTTGCCCACATACTTCATGTCCCTTTACAAGGCGCCTGTTAAAGTTATTAATGTGACAACTGGCACGAAACCGGTAATTTCCGTACACTTTAATTATTATTTAATGACTGCAATTATGTGCTTAATTGTCAGCAATGTGTGAACACATACTAAACAAGTGAATTCATGCACGTTGTATACTACAAAATATTGCTTTATGCATTTACAAGAGCGTTGCGTCAAAAATACTAGTAAACTCACCGGTAAGACACTTTGTGTCAACAAAACTGCAGAAAGCAATCAGACAATAAAATTGGAGCCTAGGTGTAGGTCCAACGACAAGAATACGTTAAAAGCCAAGAGTACATACAAGGGTTTAATATATACTCTCCGGAAGCAAAAATAAGCACTAAAAAGCACCCGAAACGCACTTTAAGTGTAGAATTTTATAAAATTCAGCTCTAAACAGCATTTAACAACATAAATATCTTGCAGAAATTTCGTTTTATCATCCAGAATACTTCCCTAAGTGTCGGGAATCGAAAGTGCTACAAAAAGGTACTTAAAAATCACTAAAAAGTGTAATTTAGCACTTTAACGGATTAATATCCAACCGAACAACCGGACTTTACCCGGAACACAAGAATTTTGTCAAATACATTGTTTTGACTTTTCTGAGCTAGTTAGGGTCCCCGAACACCCTAACACCCTTCATATTATATTACACACTAATACACTAATCATATCATTAGTTTTCAACCAAGTCCTAACTAGTTCCTTCACCATCCAATCCATACCCCCCCCCCCCCTCATTGTTGATGGTCACAAGGGTGGGACACACCCTTGTGCTTTCTTGATTATTTTATTCATAATGTCTAGTATCTAAACAACACATTACACATTGGACATTAGTGAAATTGGTTTATAAATGAGACTTAGGGGTAACTAATCTCTTTCATCAAACACCAACTCAAAATTGCTCTCTCTTTCCCTCTTTGCTTGGTCTCGTCCGAACAACCACACCACCATACATCCACCATCAAGTCTTGATCTAGCTATTTTACATACATACAAGTGTGTAATGGATCATACAAGGAGGCTCGGTGCACTCGGAAGCTCAAGGACCTCTCTAGATTTCTTTTATACACCTCGTTTACGTTTTGTTTCTTCCCTAGCCTTGAGCTAGTAGTAAGTGCCTCTAAACATCATCTTGTTCTTGTTTAGAGTGGTTAATAAGTGATTTAACGGTTAAAAATCAAGAACACACAAGATCATAACTTAAAGTCTTGAAAGTAAGATGAAAATGTTGGATAAAAAGAAACTAGTGGTGTAAATCATGAAAATCTTGGTTAATTGTGATTATTTTATGTTGTTTGTTGCTAGAAGTGGGATGGATCATCATCTAACCATACTAGATCATGTTCAAAAACATGAACTAGTAGTATGTTAGTGCTAGAGATGTGAAAGATGATGAACCCTTCCACTCATGAAACATGAACTTGAGTAAAAGTAATTTTTCTTGTAAAATAAGACTCTAAACATGTAGATCTAAAGATCTACAAGTGGTTTTTCGGAAGAACCAAGCGGAAAATGCTAGTTTTGTTAAAACCCGGACCTTACATAAACTAAAAGCATTTTAGTGAATAAATAAGTGTGTAAACACTTGTGTCACAAGAAAAATTTAACAAGAAATATGTTTGGTAAATCATGACTAGAAGTTGTGAAACTTCAAGATCTTTAAAAATAAAGTTTTTAAGAAACTAAACTTATTTTTAAAGATAACGAGACCCACTAAATATGTTAGTAACTTACTACATATTTTTACAAACTTTCAAGTTCATAAGTTGTGGTATATGCTTGTTTTGACAAGTTTGATAAATAAAGATTGTGTTGTTGAGATTGTTGTTGATTTAAAAGAAAATAAACACATGTTTTGAAAACATGGGAAACCTCCATTTTTAGGGGAAACTCTGTCAAAATTTTTATAAATTTTGACACTTAGAAAAATATAAGTTTTTGAGAAACTTATTCCCTAAAAATGTATTTAAAAATATTACCAAGGTTTCCCTAATTTTTGGTGATAAGAAATGAGGATTTCTTCAAGAATAAAAATGGATATTAAGTATGTATATATTTTTGAGAAAAATATATATATTATTTGATCACCAACTTTTGTGCTAAGTGTATATAGTATGTGTTATACGTGCTAGTGTATTAAGACTTAAAAATACACTAAATACTCATGAGAAGTATAAACACAAAAATACACATACAACATAAAAGATACATAATTCGGGTGCAAAGTGCAAAACACGAGATACTTATATTAAATTTTGAGAAAATAATATAAGTAAGATACTTTTATATTTTTAACACAACAATACAAATACAACAGAGAGTGACTGTACTTGTGCGATGCAAGTCTAGTGACTAACGTTAAGAAAACGCGTATAGGTCACGACGTTAATTAAGCAAATCCGGTGAAGTTTACGACGCAAGGAACGCAAAGTTGTGAGTTCATGCTCCCCCTTTTCTTTAACTGTTTTCAGTTTTATAACTTCGGGGGTGAAATACGTGTACAAATATTACTATGTTTACAAATGGTATGATAACAAGAAGCACACTTAGTGAGGACGAGTACTAAGTGTGATGAGATATAAGAATATAAGAAACACACTTGGTGAGGATGAGAACCAAGTATGATGTGATATGAGAAATGATACGAGAAATCGTGTCACGAATAGGGTACATAAGCACCATTAATCAACTATATACCTAGACCGCAGAACAAAAGGTTAGATCTAACGGGTGCCGGGCAGCCACACTCTCGGTGAGGGCGAGAATCGAGTAGTGCTTTTGTGTCTCAGAATATGCCAACTAGAAAAAATGCCTAAGGTTTGGTGACTTCCTATGTCGTGTCACATGTTAATGGCCTTGCAACCCATTAACAAATCCTGATACTTACAGGAATACTTTATTTACATAAGATTCATACTATACTAAAACTTGATTTATACTTGAGTATGTGGGGTAATCAAGAAAACTTGAATTATACTTGAGTACGTGGGGTACTCAAGAAAACGGGAATTATACTTGAGTACGTGGGGTACTCAAGAAAAACTTGAATTATACATGAGTATGTGGTGTACATATGAATACTTGATTTATATATGAAAACTTGATTTATACATGACACAAACTATGTTTTCATACAAAGTATACAAACGTGAAATACAAAAACTGCATGAATTCACACCAACTTTATGTTGACGTTTTTTTTCTTCCAAAACTCACATGTATTTCAGGTAACTAGGATGGATGTGCGCGTGGTCTTACTCATGCTCGTGGATGTCGCTATGTTTATCGTTAAATAAAGTTGTAACTTTTAAAACAATATGCTATCTCGTGTTGTAAACACTTGACTTATGTTTTCAGTAATGTAATGTTTGAAGTTATTTTTGAGCATGTAGTATGTTTACTCTTCGTATGCAATGAGAACCTTTCATGATCACACCTCGTGCTTCCGCCGCAGAAAGGGGTGTGACAATTAAATATTTGGAAAGTATCATAAAAAAATTCTTATGGGGTGGCTCTAATAATGTTCGGAAAACCCATTGGGTGGCTTGGGATAGAGTTTCCTTACCCAAGAAAGCTGGTGGTTTGGGGCTTTGTAAGTTAGCGGACGTCAATTTGGCGTTGCTTAGCAAATGGGGGTGGAGGTTTAAGAACGACCCCGAGAGTCTTTGGTTGAAAATCATTAAGGCTATCCATTCGGGTGGCTCGAAGTGGTCGTTTTTGCCGTGTAACAATTCGGTTAGGGGTGTTTGGGTCAACATTTGTAACGCGTTGAATAAGCCGCTGGTGGACAATAAGCCTATTTGGTGTTTTTTCAAAGGAGAGGTCGGGTCGGGATCTGACATTCTCTTTTGGTTTGATCCATGGCTCTCCGATACGCCGCTCAAAGATTCATTCCCATGTCTTTTTCGCCTGGGAATTGTTAAGGACTGTTATGTTATGGATCGCTTGGCGGACGGTGGCACGTGGCTGTGGAGGTTCGATCCTGACTCTATTTCGGAGATGTCTTCTCTTTCCGGTATGTTATCATCCTTTTCTCTTGGCAGTGGTAGAGATAAGTGGAAGTGGTTGGGCGACTCCACGGGTTTATTTTCGGTTAAATCTGCTAAGGATTTACTGGTTCGAAGTAGATGTGTTCCGAATGTTCGAGTGATTGACTGGTGTAAGTGGGTTCTTATTAAGTGTAATATTTTCGTTTGGAGGCTTGAGCTGAATCGAATCCCTACGTTTGACGCTTTAGTTTCTAGAGGTATTGCTATTCGGTCCAGGGCCTGTCCCTTCTGCGGCTGTGAGGATGAACCGCTCATTCATATGTTCATATCATGTCGGTTTGCGGAGTTGATTTGGCATAAAATCAGTAGATGGTGTCATTTACCGGCTATTTTTGCGTTCTCGATTAAAGACCTCTTGGATTTGCATTTGTTCAGCAGACTGGGGCCGACGGAGAAATTGGTCGTCCAAGGTATCGTGATTTCTACTTGTTGGTGCATTTGGTTGGCTAGGAATAAAGCGGTTTTTTCGGATGTTAAGCCAAGTGTGGAAGGTGTTTTTAGTTAGGTGAGAGCTTTGGGCTTTTTTTGGTTTAGTAATAGATCGCGGTTTCAATCGGTTGATTGGAACGATTGGTGTAAATTTGTAATTATGTAGCGTTTTGTTTTGTTGTTTTTGGGCTGGCCCGGTCTTCGGGTTCGGTTATTTGGTAATGAAAGTCTTTTGTCAAAAAAAAAATCAAGACTTAGGGCAGTGGGGGTGGATCGTTAATCCACCGTGATAGCCAAAGTCCACGCGTGATAAAAACAAAACTTCCACCGCCACCGAAAATGTCCACGCATTGAAAACAAATTCCGTAATTTTCTTCACGCGTTGAAAACAAATATTGAAACAAATTCCGTTTGAGATTGTTTTGTCGTTTTATGTTGAATTAATAGCAACTTTGATGAAAAGTGCAAATTAGCCCCTCAACTTTTGTTAGCTATTTTTAAATAGCTTTCCTTTAATTGCAATTCAGGTCCCTCATCTTTATATAAATTTTAATTGCCCATCTCGACGAACCGTTTAAGTCGGTTGTAATTCAACAAAAGCGCGAGATTTGCGAAAGGTGGGGTTGGGAGATGCCACCCGTTTAATTTAAGATTTTTTTCCCAATGTTTAGTTGTTTTTTATTTTGCTATGTAATTTATTTTTTAATTTTAATGAAATTTATAATTTAGTGTTTTATTGTTAATTTCTAATTTAAAAAATAAAAAAAAGTTGTGAGTGATGAAATTCTATCACTAGTGATGACCACCGCCACTAAAAAGGCTTGTGAGTGATAGAATAGTAGTTGATGACATGACGGAACTTAATTGGATGTTTGTAAGTGATGGAATTCTATCACTGGTGACCACCCCACTCCCCTTACCCCTTGTAAAATCATGAGTGTTGTGCCAACTTTATTGCAAAATATGACACGTAGTCAAAGGACATCAAGTCCGGTCCAACATTGAAATAAAAAGGCATAAGTATTGACATCTAAGGCTATTAGGTGTGGATGGAGCCTCATGGGGCTTTATCATGCCACCTAGGCTCCATGTCATCGCCACGTCAGCATGGAGACTTTATTATGCCCCCCTTTAATTTGGAGGGTGTGGATGGAGCCCCGTGTCATGATTACCTAATTATTTTTTTATTTAAATATTTAATTTTTAACTAGAAAATAAAAATAAAACATAATTTCATTAAAAAAAAATAAAAAACACTAGATAATTTCATTTAAAAAATAAAAACACTACATAATTTCATTAAAAAAAACACTACATAACTTCATTTAAAAAATAAAACCACTACTCCTCGTCTTTGTCGAGTCCTCCTTGTTCACGATAAAACCATAGGTGCTCTGTCAAATCGGCTCGAAGGTTTTGGTGTGTGTGCCTAGCCCGTATCTTTGCTCGGATATCTTCTTTCTCAGCGTATGTTAGTATTGGGTTCGTTGGTTGGATACTTTCATCATAGCTTTCTCCACAAAATGCTCTACCAGAGTCCTCCAATATCATGTTATGCAAAATGATACACGTATACATAACGTTTCTCATTTTACTTTTTTCAAGTATCCTCGAAGGCTGGGTGATGATAGACCATCTTTTCTTTAACACACCGAAAGCCCGCTAGATATCTTTTCTTGCTGACTCTTGTTTTTTCTTGAAATACAATCTTTTTTCGTCATCTGGACACGAAAGACTTTTTACCAACGTCGCCCACTCGGGATAAATACCGTCTGTGAGATAATAGCCATATTTATACTGCACGTCGTTTGCATAGAATGAAGTATCTGGTGCAACACCGTCTATGACATCGTCGAATAGATTCGAGGTCATTAAAACTGTAATGTCATTGTTCGTACCAGCCATGCCAAAGTACGCATGCCAAATCCATAAATCTTGATAAGCGACCGCTTGTAATACTACGGTTGGAGCATCGTGGTCACCACGATGATGTTGCCCTTTCCAAGCGGTTGGGCATGCCGCCCATTCCCAGTGCATGCAATCAAGACTTCCCAACATTCCATGAAACCCATGTAAGCGCTGATGGGCCTCGTATAGAAGTGGAACGTCGGCTGCGGTTGACATCCTCAAATATCGTCTCCCGTACAGAGAGATTACACCTAATAAATTATTGCTAATTTAAAAATAATAACGACGTAAAAAAATAATAAATACTAGTGTTAATAAAAGTTACCTTCACAAAAATTTTCAAGAGACTCACGACACATTCTTGACGACATCCTTAAATACTCATCCCACGCATTACTCGATGTGCCGTAGGCTAGTTGCCTAATTGCTGCCGTACACTTTTGTAGTCCAGAGAAACCAACCTTGCCACTTGCACTTACCCTTTGCGTGAAAAAAAAGGGATTCGCCGCAAGATCATTGGAAATTTTAACGAATAGTCGTCGGCTCATACGAAACCTACGCTTAAACTGATCATCATCGTACACGGGAGTTTCACAAAAATAATCTTGCACTAGACGTTCATGAGCAGCTAACCGATTCCGTTCAATAGGCGGTTGTCTGGTACGCGATGCAGAGGATTCGGCTTCTTGCAAATAATTAATCGCCTCCTGCGCCATGGCGATAACTATATCATCAAGAACACCGTCGGATGACGGCTCGAAGAAGGCATTTTTAAGTTGTGATTGGTGTGTGTTTTAGTTGTGATTGGTGTGTGTTTTGGTTGTGATTGGTGAGTTTTTTAGTTTAGAATAGGTTATATATATAATAAAATTAAGATTTTTTTTTTAAATTCGACCGTTTCACAACGGTCATGTTTGACCATTTCCTACTCGTTCAACGTGTTGCAGCTCGTTACCACCATGGCGGGCCTTCAATGGCGCCCCGGCATAGCGCCGGGGGTGTGGTGGATGGCGGAGGGGGGGCGCTATAGGCGTCCAGCTGGCGAGGGTGGCGCACCCACACCCTCCAGCCTAAGACATCTTAATTTCGAATTACAATCAGAATTCTCAATGCACATGACTTGTCTTCCACAATTGAAATCGGTTCAGTTTTGGATTGTTGGGTTTAGTCGTGTTGACTTCGACCAAATTATCAAATTTGCACTAGGAACTTGTTTATAGACAAATTTCGGTTCACTTTTTTTCATGGTTCTCTTCTTTTAGACGAAGTATTACTTGAGCTTTTCATTGCAATATTGTATCTTAATGCTTTTTTCCTAAGGTTTTTTTAAAGGAAATTTAATTGAGTAAATTACGTTTTTGGCCCTTGTGGTTATATCAGTTTTACTATATTGGCCCAAAATAAGAATTTTTAACAGATTTGCCCCTGTGGTCCCTATAACTAACCGTTTTGGCCCCTAAATCTAACCAAACCCTAACTCTGGTTAATTAATTGGCACATGACTTCAACATGATGGGCATATTAGTAATTTCCCTCCCTCTTTACTTTTACTGACAATATAAAAAATAAAACAATAATTAAATCAACAGATTTCAAAACACATCATCATGAACACTTCAAACCCAGCTCTTAAAAACACATCATCATCTTCAAGAACACTTCAAACCCAGATCTTCAAGTATAGAACACTACAAACCCAGATCTTCAAGTATATAAAAAATAAGATTTTTTAAAGATCCCTAACAAACCCACTCTCTGTTTCTTGACCGATCAAAACCCCTGTTAAAGATCCTAATAAAGTACCCACTGCAAATTAAAAAAAAAAGCAATTAAATTAACTTGGCAAAACAAACAAAACCCCCCATAAAATGCAAGGGCTGTTGAATATTGGGGAGAAATCGGAGATCATGGGCTGCCCCAAACCCTCACTTCTCTATTCGAGCTCTGCTTGTGATCAACACCCAAGCCCTCCATCAACACCCACCAACATTAACGACCACTACCCAGTCGCCATCACCTCTGCCATCACTGCTACACCCACTACCTTCACAGTTCATCATAACTGTCACTAGATCTAGATCTCCGCCCAAATCTCCACCCAAACCTTGACATCACATCCCAAATCTTTGATATAACACATTCAGATCTGCTACAATGGAGGGGGATGACTAATCGAGTTCTGACCGTCATTTCTTTATGGATCTACTGCAATGGAGGGGGATGAGTAGTGGTTCGATTTCCGGCCATAGCCACCACTACCCAACCCTTAAACCATACCATCGCCACCGGTCTGAGTTTCAGTCGTCGGTTCTTCACCGACCACCACCTTCGTCGTAATCCTAGACCCTCTGTCACACCCCAACCGATGGCGGAAACATCGGAGTGAGACGAAGAAAGATTGCTCATCACTCATAACGCTAAATTGTGACAATAGAATTAAAGATAAATTGATTTCCTTCATAAATAAATGTTACAATACAAGAAATTTGAAGTACAACATGTTAAATACAAAAGAACAATACGACAACAATTATGACTTTTATACAACGTATTAATCTAAACGTCTATATGTGTATCTAGGTATCAACGCTACTTCATTTCATGGCATCATCATCCTCAACCTGTAACATGTTTAAAATAAAGTTCAATGCAAAAGCAAAGGCGAGTATACAAGTTTGGTACGTACATAGCAAAAGATAAGTTTTGAACAATTCCTCATAGCAAGCATGTGATTCAAGATAAACAATAAATATGGCATGTGTCTAACATATCAAACCAAATGAGACGCAAGATGCTCATGAAATAACCACAAGTCTACGGGCGGGTCGTCAATCCTATAGCGCAACATATGTCACGGTTAGGCTCGTACGAAGTTAATGATAAGTTTAACACATAATGTCCTCAACCCAAGTTTAAAGTATCAAGCAATCACGTATACAAGCATGTTATAGGAATGTTCATGTGTTTAAGCAAAATGTTCATGTGTAAGTTGTTGATAAGTAAACATGTTACACCCCAAAAGTGGTAAAAGTAAAAAGGGGGAAAATACGAGTATACTCACAAGGTTTGCATATGCTTTCCAATTATCCAATTATTGACGAGTTGATGAGGTTAAAGATTGAATGTGTAAGGGTTAAGGTTCAAGTATGTTTAGAGTCGAGATTCGGTATTTAAAACAACATAAAAATAAGATATGAGAATAACATGTGAAAATAATCATTTTCAACACATAACACATGTATGACACTTGGTAACCACAAGGGTTATGAAAATGTTTTCATGGGTTGAACACCCATAAGAATCATAACAAGGTTTAGATCTCAAATAATGTTCTACTACTTTAACATGTAAACACTAGTTCAACATCAAAGGTTCGAATGAGTGTATATATATATATATATATATATATATATAGGTTAAGTATTACACATTATTTAGTCCAATAATTCAAGTAGGAGGTAGGAGATTAAATCTCCATTTAGGCACCTCTAGTATCATGAATGTCATGTATGGGGTAGGAAGAACATGCTTCCATTTAGGAACCCCTTGTATGTTCACCACTACACTTGATGTAAAAACAACCAAGGAGGGTCAAGAACTAAGATTAGTACAATAATATAAACAATCTAACTAATAGGAAATCATCAAATCATGTGAGGATTTTATGTTGGAACAACCCAAGTTGTTCCATAATCACTCTACATCAAGAACTAGTTTGAACATGACTTGTGGGTGAAATACCCTAAACAAAACAGAAAGTATTTGAGGTTTAATCCTCTGATTTCAAGTGTCTCAACCTTGTTTTTAAGCTTAACCAACCATAAGAGGGGTTGTAAGCATTAGGACATAGGTGTGAGATGTGTTAGACACAAGTTTGATAAGTTTAAACAAGTTTTGAAAGAACATGCAACAAAACAGAAAGTTTGTGGACATTTCAGGGGATTTCCAGGTCTGATTTCTCCAAGGAGAAGTCAAGGAATCATACCCTATGATTATCCAAGCAAATAGGAAGAAGAATCGAGTGATTTCGTTGAGAAATGAGCAAGTTATGCTCTCTTTTGTAAGGGTGTAAGAATCTGTCCGAAAATGCAGCTTCTTGCAAGAACTTGAGAGTGTTTAGGAGAGGTTTGAGAGTGTTGAAAGTGTTCAAGTGCTTGGAGGACCTTGGGTACTTATAGGGGAGTGATTAGGGTTGTTTTGGGGGGATTATTAAGGCCAAAACTCGGTTTAAACAAGGTTATCCCGCTAAAAAATGAACCTGGTCGCGACTGCATTTGTTTTCTGATCTGGGCACCCTCAGGCGGCCCGCCTGAGATATCAGGCTAAGTTAAAGCGGGCCGCGAGCCCTATTAAGCTGAAGTTTCACTTATTTACAATTAGGCCCCTGAAGTTGTTATCTTTGTGATTTTAGGTGTTCTAGGGACTTGTTTTGCCATAAAGGTAAAGTTTAAGATAGATTCAAGTATGAGGAGTGTAAAATAAGTATAATTAGGCGTATGAGTATCAAA
Source organism: Helianthus tuberosus (assembly GCA_030545235.1). NCBI lineage: Eukaryota > Viridiplantae > Streptophyta > Magnoliopsida > Asterales > Asteraceae > Helianthus > Helianthus tuberosus. The sequence goes on from JARYGA010047009.1 coordinate 12,326, forward strand.
ATCAAGTGTCGTTTACGTTCAAAGCACGTATTATGCGTAAGTTTCAAGTATTTACAAGTTTAGCACATTGTTTCCAAAAATTATGAATAAGTATCAATCGATACACCGTTTCGAACATACGAGCATATATAAAGTATGTATATTATGTAATTAGCAAAACGCGAGTTTTATTCATGATCCAAGTCTCGGATTTTACGTCGCTTTTAATGAAAGAACAATTACAAGATTTCGAAGTTTCCAAAAATAGTTTTACAAACGATGGTTTCTAAATATAGAAAGTATGAAAACGCGGGGCGTTACAGTCTCCCCTCCTTTAGGAAATTTCGTCCCGAAATTTATTCAAGAGGTAGACTTGAAAAGTTTTTGTAAAAATTTGAGACTTGAAATTTTGAAACATTTTGAAAGGCACAAAACCTAGGAGAGTGACAAGGTAAATTTTGTGAGTGTGTTCATTGTTTAAAATGATTTGAGGTATCTAACATAGTTGAAAACATGTAGGTGCGTATATAGGTGCAGTGAGTCTAAGCAAGTTTGAATAACTTAAATTGGTGACGTATTTAAAAGGTGACATATTAAGGAAGAAGATGTTGACAAACGGTTTGTATTTTGATAGGACGTGGTAACGAAATCGCATTTGTAGAAGATTGTTTATGGAGTGAAACGAGAAGGGTTGGTACTTTAAATAAAGTATTAAAGGTATACTAAGTATAGTTACACAAGAATCCAAAATAGGACGACTATTTTATAGGTAGCGAGGTAAGTTAGGACTCGAATGTTTAAACAAGCTTATTTGCGAACGAGGTTTGTATGAACTAAAAGGATAAGGAGAATAATACGAGTATGGAATGAACGAACGACTTTTAAAGAGTACAATTATGAGAATAGCATAAGTGTTGGATAGATGAACGTAGTGTGTTAAGGATGAAGTCTCGTCATGGATAATCGAATATAATGCATTTGTGAGTTGTGTGAAGTTGTATTAGGTCCAAAAGGTCTGCAAAACATTGAATTTCTCATGGCACGTTTTACGAAATTTGGTAATATGGTGAAAACACTTATATATAGGAAGTACCAGCGGCGTATCCACCATGTTTCGACCATGTTACGTCCGTTTCGTTATTCGTGTCATGTTACGTTCCGTGTCTCACCATACACAGTAGTACACTCTATGGTTCTCATACGCCTATCACTATAATCCCGTGTGCACCCGTGATTATATTGATCGTCGCCTGATCCGCATAGCTTGTACTAGTTGTGTATGAATTAGGGTATCCATAATTTGAAAATTAAGAATGTGCACGTGTAAGAACGTAGTATGTAAGCAAGTCCATGCTTAAGTATGTATGGGACCCACGCAAGCGAATCACTCGGACTACGCTCGCGTGTAGGTACGAATGTATGAGTATGAAATGAAAGTATGAGCATAAGTATAAGTTTAAGTATGAATAAGCACGCAGGTATGTGTGTCAACATAACACGTACGAGTAGCATGTGCAACGTGTGAGTATAAGTGAAAACATGAAATATATGAGTATAGGTAAAATCATGAAACGTATGAGTATAAGTATGAATACGATTAATAGTATAGGCATAAAACGTATGAATGTAAGTGTAGGTACTAATATCTAAATTTACGTAAATAGTGTACGTTGGAACATCACGGACTTAGGTGTATAAAATCGTCCAAAAGGTTAGGTATGTAAATACGAATGATTATAAGTGAATTGTCGCGTTAAAACGACTAAAACGTGTAGGACGATACGTGGGTATAGTTGTGTAAATGAAACGTTGAGCTTATCGTATCAAAATTAGATTGGGCTTGGTTTGAAAGGTAGAATGTAGTTGCATATGAAAAAGGACATAAGGTGCTCATTGGTTAAGCCCAATGCATTTGGTAATAAATGGAAATGCTACTTTTGTTTTAAAAAAGTTTACGAAATCCAAGGGTGGTTGGTCTCCAAGAAGTCTTCTTGCCCACGTGTTTTGTAAATTGGTGTAAAAAGGTTTTCAATCAAAACTAATTTCATTTCATCAAACAAGAAGTTATGAATTTAGGAGGTTCTTATGAAAACGAGGATTCTTAGAAAAGAATGTTAGCAAAAGGACTTTGAGATTGTTAAAAGTTCTAACAAATGATTTGTTGATGTGAAAAGAATCTTTGGTAAAACGATCATATAACATCCATAAGATCTTATAGGTGCAAAAGAAAGGTTGGTTTGATCCTCCGATTGAGAATGAAAGTCTTTAGTTTGGTGATACATATCATGAGTGCGTTTTAGTGATTAAGTCGAATATGAAGTTCATGGGCAAGAGATTTGTTTGACCGATTAAAGTGATAGGTAGCATTTCGTAAGGTTTGGAAATTTGTGTAGTAAAACGTTTAAGTTAAGTTAAGAACCCGTGTATGTGAGTTAGGTAAAAATAGGTTGCAGGATAGAAAGTATGCTTGACGAAACAATGTATTTTGAAATCGTACACGTATGTATTTTGAACAATGATCAATAATTTAGATATAAACATGATTGAGTTTGCATAATAAGATATTTTGAAGAGGCGTTTTGGTAACGATCACCTAGGTAAGGGAATCACCCCGAACTCGTTGGTGAGGTCGTTTTAAGAAAAGGGGAGTGGAGTTAATCATCAAGGTAAGGAAATCACTCCTATCTCGAGGATATGTCTCCACTTGTCGTTACAAGGAATATGAATTTAAATTACATGAAATCTTGCATATGTATAAATGTATGGAAAAGATTCAATATGTTGTGTGTGTGAGAAGAAAATATCGAAAGTAAATTCGAATTTGAAAGATTGCATCGCGTAAGATAAATAGTAAAACACGTTTGATTAAAATTCGGATGGTTCCAAAACGGAACCTTTGACTAACCAAAGTAGTCGAAAAGTCTTTCGAACTTGAGGAGCATGCTTTGGCCTAATAGGTGAAATACTCTCGCCGACAAGTCGGTTGACGGTATTTACCCTTCCAGTTACTACATGTCCCCAATTCAATTGAAATTTCGAGACTTGGCGGGATTAATGAAAATCAAGGAGTGGAACTAGTCGACAAGGTGCGGGTTTCACCCCTAACTTGGCGATTTAGTATCCTAAGTGTGGTTGGTACTCGTCGGGTCAAAAGTAAATTTTGACACTTTGACGAGGGTCCACTAGAATTTGAAATTCGAGTTTCTCCATTAAGGTGAGGATTTCACTCCTAACTTGGTGGGAAATTTCGTGTAAAAAGAAAAGTTGAAGGATTGAGAGTCATTCACCAAATTGTGGGTTTCACACCTATTTTGGTGAAGTCGTCTCGTTTGTGTATTAAGAGTATTTTCGGATTTAGAAATACCGAGAAAAATGTATGAGGGAAGTGTATGTCAAAGGAAATACATAAACAAGTATAAACACATAAGAAAGTATATCAAGAATGGTGTTTGGATAACGGAATGATAAAACATGTATTAACACATAGAGAAATATGTTTTGAGTAACACATAAAGAATCGAACAATGAAACAAGTATTAACACATAATAAGACAAGCATTAATGCATAAGAATAACATGTTGAATATTTCTCACGAGTGATACATATGTCTAAAATAGCATAAATAAGAAACAAATAAAGTATCATGTAGTTGTTCAAGCAAACATACGAATGAGGCTCTAAAAACTATAGACTAGGTAAAAGCATGGCATTTCTACCTAATTCCCTATAGTTATGGCTCTGATACCAATCTGTCACACCCCAACCGATGGCGGAAACATCGGAGTGAGACGAAGAAAGATTGCTCATCACTCATAACGCTAAATTGTGACAATAGAATTAAAGATAAATTGATTTCCTTCATAAATAAATGTTACAATACAAGAAATTTGAAGTACAACATGTTAAATACAAAAGAACAATACGACAACAATTATGACTTTTATACAACGTATTAATCTAAACGTCTATATGTGTATCTAGGTATCAACGCTACTTCATTTCATGGCATCATCATCCTCAACCTGTAACATGTTTAAAATAAAGTTCAATGCAAAAGCAAAGGCGAGTATACAAGTTTGGTACGTACATAGCAAAAGATAAGTTTTGAACAATTCCTCATAGCAAGCATGTGATTCAAGATAAACAATAAATATGGCATGTGTCTAACATATCAAACCAAATGAGACGCAAGATGCTCATGACATAACCACAAGTCTACGGGCGGGTCGTCAATCCTATAGCGCTACATATGTCACGGTTAGGCTCGTACGAAGTTAATGATAAGTTTAACACATAATGTCCTCAACCCAAGTTTAAAGTATCAAGCAATCACGTATACAAGCATGTTATAGGAATGTTCATGTGTTTAAGCAAAATGTTCATGTGTAAGTTGTTGATAAGTAAACATGTTACACCCCAAAAGTGGTAAAAGTAAAAAGGGGGAAAATACGAGTATACTCACAAGGTTTGCATATGCTTTCCAATTATCCAATTATTGACGAGTTGATGAGGTTAAAGATTGAATGTGTAAGGGTTAAGGTTCAAGTATGTTTAGAGTCGAGATTCGGTATTTAAAACAACATAAAAATAAGATATGAGAATAACATGTGAAAATAATCATTTTCAACACATAACACATGTATGACACTTGGTAACCACAAGGGTTATGAAAATGTTTTCATGGGTTGAACACCCATAAGAATCATAACAAGGTTTAGATCTCAAATGATGTTCTACTACTTTAACATGTAAACACTAGTTCAACATCAAAGGTTCGAATGAGTGTATATATATATATATATATATATATAGGTTAAGTATTACATATTATTTAGTCCAATAATTCAAGTAGGAGGTAGGAGATTAAATCTCCATTTAGGCACCTCTAGTATCATGAATGTCATGTATGGGGTAGGAAGAACATGCTTCCATTTAGGAACCCCTTGTATGTTCACCACTACACTTGATGTAAAAACAACCAAGGAGGGTCAAGAACTAAGATTAGTACAATAATATAAACAATCTAACTAATAGGAAATCATCAAATCATGTGAGGATTTTATGTTGGAACAACCCAAGTTGTTCCATAATCACTCTACATCAAGAACTAGTTTGAACATGACTTGTGGGTGAAATACCCTAGACAAAACAGAAAGTATTTGAGGTTTAATCCTCTGATTTCAAGTGTCTCAACCTTGTTTTTAAGCTTAACCAACCATAAGAGGGGTTGTAAGCATTAGGACATAGGTGTGAGATGTGTTAGACACAAGTTTGATAAGTTTAAACAAGTTTTGAAAGAACATGCAACAAAACAGAAAGTTTGTGGACATTTCAGGGGATTTCCAGGTCTGATTTCTCCAAGGAGAAGTCAAGGAATCATACCCTATGATTATCCAAGCAAATAGGAAGAAGAATCGAGTGATTTCGTTGAGAAATGAGCAAGTTATGCTCTCTTTTGTAAGGGTGTAAGAATCTGTCCGAAAATGCAGCTTCTTGCAAGAACTTGAGAGTGTTTAGGAGAGGTTTAAGAGTGTTGAAAGTGTTCAAGTGCTTGGAGGACCTTGGGTACTTATAGGGGAGTGATTAGGGTTGTTTTGGGGGGATTATTAAGGCCAAAACTCGGTTTAAACAAGGTTATCCCGCTAAAAAATGAACCTGGTCGCGACTGCATTTGTTTTCTGATCTGGGCACCCTCAGGCGGCCCGCCTGAGATATCAGGCTAAGTTAAAGCGGGCCGCGAGCCCTATTAAGCTGAAGTTTCACTTATTTACAATTAGGCCCCTGAAGTTGTTATCTTTGTGATTTTAGGTGTTCTAGGGACTTGTTTTGCCATAAAGGTAAAGTTTAAGATAGATTCAAGTATGAGGAGTGTAAAATAAGTATAATTAGGCGTATGAGTATCAAAATCAAGTGTCGTTTACGTTCAAAGCACGTATTATGCGTAAGTTTCAAGTATTTACAAGTTTAGCACATTGTTTCCAAAAATTATGAATAAGTATCAATCGATACACCGTTTCGAACATACGAGCATATATAAAGTATGTATATTATGTAATTAGCAAAACGCGAGTTTTATTCATGATCCAAGTCTCGGATTTTACGTCGCTTTTAATGAAAGAACAATTACAAGATTTCGAAGTTTCCAAAAATAGTTTTACAAACGATGGTTTCTAAATATAGAAAGTATGAAAACGCGGGGCGTTACACCCTCAAATGCCACTAGTCTGCTACAATGGAGGGAGGATGGGTAGTGGTGTTGGTGTTGTTCAAGAGAAGAAAGCGTAGTAGGAGAGAGAACAGGGATGAATTTGTGTTAAATTAGTTTATTTATTTAGAGTAAATTACATTTTGGTCCCTGTGGTTATATCAATTTTAAAGAGGGGGAGGGGAAATTACTAATATGCCCATCATGTGCAAGTCATGTGCCAATTAATTAACCAGAGTTAGGGTTTGGTTAGATTTAGGGGCCAAAACGGTTAGTTATAGGGACCACAGGGGCAAATCTGTTAAAAATTCTTATTTTGGGCCAATATAGTAAAACTGATATAACCACAGGGGCCAAAAACGTAATTTACTCAAATTTAATTGGTTACTTCTTTTTTTCTCAAAGATGTATTGAGAAGATAAAACAAATGTTTATTTGGTTATAGAATCATTAAAGAAATAATTTGTAATTAGACTATAAATTTATACATTAAAAAACATATTAATCGCTTAGCTAGAAAAGGAAAATGGCCTCTCTTGTGAGAGCTTTGTGAAGCTGAAATGTTTATTTTTGGATATTTAATTACATAAATAGAAAAAAAAAAGAAAAAAAACGTAACAACTATGAGCAATTATAATAAATTTAAAACTTAATACGATCAAACTTTACATGAGATTCAGATCTCAAATGAAAAAAAGCAAAATCCGTTTTCACTTTAATGAATGCCATCATTTACCTTTTTTTCAAATTAGCAAAACATTTTTGGGACCCCTCCTCTCCAAAAGTGAAATACACCTTTCAGTATTTTATATTCTTTTTCTTTTAAATGTGAAATATACCTTTCAGTGTTTTATATTCTTTTTCTTTTAAATATACAGAATATATACTTTTAACAGTAACCTATGAGTCTATGATTTAACTGAATATAGCTTGTTAACTGTAACAAAACATTTAAAATAGAGGGAAAATAGCGAAAATGGCCACGACTTGGTCAACTTTTCCGTATTAGCCAACCCAAACGTCTTGGGGAGACGTTTCAAACATCTGCAAACGTCTTGGCGTCTCACCAACCAAAAGCTGCCACGTGTCCGACAGGAGAGTCAGACGTCTGGACGTCTTGGCTGGACGGCTTGAGACGTTTCGTTATGGCTGGTCATTTATCCAGACGGCTTGAGACGTTTCCGGATGGCTTGAGCCATTTAACTGTATTTAGCCGGCTACATCAGCTCTTGCCGGAT
>JARYGA010047010.1:0-54398 GCA_030545235.1 Helianthus tuberosus
CATCAAGAACTTATATCATAACAATCAATATTCATCAAATTAACACTCCAATCCGAGTGTTCATCATAACATACAAAAACCCATTTAGCACATAATAGGGTAATTATCAAATCCCTAGTTTTGACAACAATTCATCAAATTTTCTACTAGGGTTTGTTTCTAAACCAAGATATAATCATAATAACACTCATAGAATCAATATTCATTCCAGAATTTCGATTATGATTATTCATCATAATCTCAAAGTATCACCAAATCATAATTTTTAACATACCTTGTAATCCCCATGACTAGGTGATCACGAATCTGTGTTCATGCAATGATTTGGCTCTTGATTTGGGCTTCAATTTGAGAGATTCTTGAGAGATTAGGGTTTTGAGCAAGAGGGCCCTTCTTGGCTCTGGTTGAAGTCGCAGACACACACACACACGTATGTGTGTGTGTTTTGTTTATTAATTTGTTTAATTGAAACTTTAATTCAATTGTCCATGTCTAGTCCCTTCACTTTACACAAGTTATTTAAAGGGTATCTTAACCACATTAGTTCTATTTTGTCAAGGCATTAACTAACTAGGTTAATACTCCTAGTTACTTGGTGGGTCCCGGGAGTTATAATCCGTTGTATTTTAAGTCCCGTTGACTCGGGCTCTTATAAACTAAATTCTTAAATTCTTTGATTCGCTTGTATTTAATTATTAGGATTTCTTATTTAAATCCAAATAGTTAACGGGTTATTTTTACTGCTAACGGTACTTTACCCGTCTTTTAGTATGAACAGAGTTTGATTACCAAACCCGTTTTCGGGGTGTTACAAGTCTACCCCCCTTAAAGAGGTTTCGTCCTCGAAACCTTTTCTTACATAATTCATTGAGTTTAAACTCAATGTATTTGATCCGAGATAACATTTAAACATAACTTATACTTTTAACCAATTATTAGTATTACCAGATAAGCATGGTAACATCTTTTTGGTCACTAATTGTCTACGTATCTCATATGACTTAGCGCAACTTAAAATAACGTAATCTCGTTATTTCCACTATTTTAGTTAACTTAGCGATATCTATCGCTTTCATATACTATCGAATTCCTTACGAATCCGTTATTTTGACCCGTTTAAAGATCTTTAGTGAAATCTTTCACTTTTAGCAACAAATTCTTTTGTTTTCAAATTTATCTATTCGGTTAAGCTATACCGAATCTACCGCTTACAAGCAAACCAAATTTCTTGATTTGAATTGGTGACCTTAACCGGTCTCATTAACTAGTCTTATTAGTTCAGTTACTTTTATCACTCGCTTGGTTATAATGTGATTTTACTTCACATTACATTTCCTAACCGTGATCGTGTCACATCATGTTTAATTTGTATCAACCTTTCATTTTTGAAAATATCACTTTTCGAATATATCATCTTGCGCCTATCAGTGTCAAGACTTGTATCTTTCATGCTTACTATTTAAATTCCTATCAGAATTTATGTTTGTAAAAACATTATTTCTTACTAAAACCGAAGTTTTAGTTTTAGGATCTTTTCTTTAACTTGTGTCAATCATCCATACCGGGATATTGACAGTCCGTAATTTAATCCTTTACAGTCTTAGTTTTATGCGGGGATTCTTAACTGATTTCCTCGCTTTATCCAATCTAACCCGTAGGTTTTATTACTTAGCCTTATGGGCTATTTTTGATTAGACATTCACCTCTTTAGGGCGAAGTCCTTATAACTTCTTTCTAATCATGACCCGTGGGTCGTTTTAGTCAGTAGATCTCTCATTTGTTTATAACCCTAAAGGTTATGTTGATCCCGTAGATCACTCTTTTTACTCGTGTCTTATAAAAATATATATTTGGTGTCAAAGCACTCTTTTTACGTTTGAAAATCATTTGTCTCAAGCTTACCGTTACCCGGCTTGCGCTTACTTATGCCTTCAAGCATTATACTTTATTCAACCCGTTCATTCTCAAAATAATTGAATATAATTATCAAAATTTCTGTTTACGAAATTTTATGGTCTTTTAGTCATATCTCATAATTCGAGTCTTTTGACTTTATATTCGTGTTCTCGTTTCTCGGTTTACGCATGTGTTTAAACCCTTACCCATCAACCGGGTACTTTACCGAAGTCATTATTAGTGCAAGCATTCTGGTATATATCAAGTTTTCGTTTTAATTTGTTTGGTTGTCTTAGCGGAAGCCCTCGCTTTTATTCAACCAAACCTTTATTCTTTATTTGACCATCCTTGACAGTCTTTTAAACTATGAATGATGATTATCATCATCATCATTTCTTTACTACGACCAAAGTCAACGATTTTGATCGTTTTTCTCGTGTGGGCAATACCTTTGTTTCTATGACCCCGCGGGTCATTTATACTTTGGTTTTACAATGCCCTTTTTGTTTACCATGGTTGTTTCATCAAAATGACTTATGTCACGAATTTCCTTGGGTCTTTTATTTCTATGTGCGCCATACATCGTTTTTATGGTTCCCGCGAAAACCATTTATACGAGTATGCCCATAAGATTTCTTGACCCTAAGGATCTTTTAAATTTCATTCATCTTGACCTTACTACATCGGACATAACTGCGCTCATTATAAGAAGCTCATGCTATCATGTGTTCACTACTTACTTGGCCAGAGTAAGCAATCAACACGTGGTACGCGTGACCTTATTATAATTACCACATCACGTCCCATGTAAGTAACTCCTCAATTTATCTCCATGTTTATGGTTTCATTTGGTAAAACTTTATTTAATTGTTAGTTAACAATTTATTAGTTTTAGTCGTTTATCCTTGAACATGTACCATGTCCCTTTTTATAAACATTTATTCGCATTCATTGATGTGATCATTACTTTTCTCAATAGGATTTATATTGAGAATTCTTACTTGGATGATCACTCTTGTCCAAGTTTCTATATAAACAAGTCTTGTTATTCATTTGTTATTCATCATTGTGAATAACACATTTCCTATTAATTTTCTCTTGGAAATCAGGTTTTCCAAGTTCTATCATATGTGTATGCAACCGTTATTACTTACGTGTTTGTTGCATATAACAACTCGTGCGATTAAATTTAAAAGTGTGCACCTGGTAATGCTTGCCCTAACGGGCTTCTCTTGTCATTAGTCTTGTTCGCGACCGTTACGCGATTTTGGTCCTTGATGAGTATGCTCTTCCTGTCATACCTCGGACCGTTCCATCATCACATCCATAATTCGTTCAACTCCCGTCATCTTCAGACGCGAGTGTCCTTCAATTAAAACATTCACAAGAGTTAGTAATGTCAACCTCAATAATCGCCCGTATTATAATACAAGGCTTTTCTTCTACTATACGCGTCAACGCGCGTATTTTCGTCAACCATATCAATCATTTAAATTGGGGTAACATATACCACACGATAGCCCTATGTGTTGTTTACAACACTTTAGCATACTAACTATTAACGTACTTGTACTTACCGGATTTGCGATCAAGCCTCGAACCGAACACCAATCTTTATTAAGAGCATAAGGTTTAAGTCCAAGCACGGTTTTCCCCACCATACTTGAATCTCTTAAACCAAGGCTCTGATACCAACTTGTAACACCCGTTCTAATAAATCTAGGTTTAACGTATATTTTGCGAAAATAATCATGTGATTAATGATTACATATACATCAAAAATGCGGGTTTGTTAAAGATACTTTTACAATTTAAGTAATATACATAATGTAATTATATTCGCCGTTTAAAATAACGACAAAACAACGTTGCGGAAGCTTTGTTTAGCGTGTGTTCGGTTCTTGGTCGACGCTTGATCTTCATCCGGGACTCTCGACATTCACCTGTGATCAAAACCAACTTAAATGTCAGTTTTGATAGTCAAATGTGAAGTTCAAACAAGCACAGGGGTTAAGTATGATGTTCAAACAAGTACAAGGGTTAAACATGACAAAAAAAATAACATTTTTCAAGTTTGGAGGCGTCGCGTGACGCTAGGCCCCCTTTTTGGCAGACTGTTGCTTCAGCTGTTGCTGTACGTTCCCAGCATGACTCGATTTCACGGAAACGGCCATAACTTCTTCGTTATTGATCCGTTTTACCCGATTCTTTTTCCTACGCGACCGTAATTTAATTCTCTATCTAGTGGAGTTGAGATCCGACATCCGGATTAAATAAAAATTGAGACTTTTAAGCCTTCGGCTTATTATCTTTTCACCAATTTTGACCCGACTATGTGTTTATCAAACAAACATGTTTGTTTGACCACCATTCATCATGAACCCTTAAATTCTAATATTGTCAATCATATTAAGTACTGAACACGGGTTCCTACGCAATTATTTACCCGTTTTTGTTTAAAATCTTATTTTGACCCGTTAAGGGTATTTACGACCATTTTAGCACGAACTGTGCTCATTTCTCATGTACCTCATAGTTCCACCAGTTTGTTATTAGCTAGTCTTCCACCACAACTATGAATGTGGTGGATTTAACGAAATGGACTATTTATTCCGAGTTTAATCCCACGGATGTGTTATTTTTGCGGCAATACACAATTTAAGCATTTAACTCTTCAAAGTTTATGTCTACAACTTTCATGCGCGTCTAAAGGTTACAAGATCATAAAATAAGTTCCTAAACAACCTTTATAGGTTGTTTGCCCAATTTACCCTTCAAGGGCATTTTAGTCAACATTAGCCCCTCATTTACTACGAGGGGCTTTCACTACATATTTGACCAAGTTTGTATGTTAACTATAATCGTATGCATACGTACCTGGCTAGGGTCAACATATAGACCCAATTTATACCTCGCTTTTATTATCACATATAGTGTGGGCGAAATTAACCGAATCGATAATCGCTCCTGTTAACACAAGACTTGACAACCGCATTAGTCGATATTGTCAAATGGCGTTATCACCACCATTTGACCCGTTTGGCCTATATGCCCGACGTTGCCTATTAAATCAAAAACGTGGTTTTTGACTTCTAATTCATACATCCATCCCGTCCCGGGTTTCATTACCAAATCCCTTTTTCTCTTAAATTCTTTTCTTACAATTTCAACCCATTTCGGCTTAGGCCAAGGGTATCCTTTAGGCTTCGATTTACATTAGTCAATACTTGACAATTTCCAATTTACCCTTCTTATCATCATTAGATTATACTACAAGGTAATCTTGACGGAAATTCATAATTTCCTAGTCTTTACATGATTAATTTACCGTTTTGCCCTTTTGCCATAAACCAAGATTTTTATCATCTTTACATGTTCCGACTCATATCGATCACGTTAGAAATCCATGTTTTCTATATTATCGTTATCGCATTTATAACGTATAGAATAAACAAGCATTCTACATAATTGTGTAAGTTTCACTTACCTTGCATCCGAGCTACGTTCTCCTCCTATGCTTGACTCGTTTGACCCGCTTTCACTCCAAGCTTCACCTAGCTTGTTTAAGCGCCAACTATTGTTCATCATTTACAAAGTGGTTAGATTAGTCATTAACCATCACGACTATACCACTTTACTTATTTTCTTAGCCGAAACCACTTATTCGACTTCATCTCTAGTTAGTTTGACTTTCTAAAGTCAACTACATTTAATCATATAATATGCACGATTAAGGCAAATCAACATTATGATTAGAACCCGTTTCATCCCATGTCTCATGTAATTAGTCAAGCTTGTCAATTACGCGTTTCACTTGAATTTCAACACTTTACTTCTCATTTAGGCATTTTAACAAACACCTAATGGGCATCATTCTACACTTTTGCTAACTAGTCCGTAATTAGTCATTTTTAGCAAGATTAACATCAAATTTCAACCCTCTATATCTAGTGTTCATGAACTACATCAAGAACTTATATCATAACAATCAATATTCATCAAATTAACACTCCAATCCGAGTGTTCATCATAACATACAAAAACCCATTTAGCACATAATAGGGTAATTATCAAATCCCTAGTTTTGACAACAATTCATCAAATTTTCTACTAGGGTTTGTTTCTAAACCAAGATATAATCATAATAACACTCATAGAATCAATATTCATTCCAGAATTTCGATTATGATTATTCATCATAATCTCAAAGTATCACCAAATCATAATTTTTAACATACCTTGTAATCCCCATGACTAGGTGATCACGAATCTGTGTTCATGCAATGATTTGGCTCTTGATTTGGGCTTCAATTTGAGAGATTCTTGAGAGATTAGGGTTTTGAGCAAGAGAGCCCTTCTTGGCTCTGGTTGAAGTCGCAGACACACACACACACACGTATGTGTGTGTGTTTTGTTTATTAATTTGTTTAATTGAAACTTTAATTCAATTGTCCATGTCTAGTCCCTTCACTTTACACAAGTTATTTAAAGGGTATCTTAACCACATTAGTTCTATTTTGTCAAGGCATTAACTAACTAGGTTAATACTCCTAGTTACTTGGTGGGTCCCGGGAGTTATAATCCGTTGTATTTTAAGTCCCGTTGACTCGGGCTCTTATAAACTAAATTCTTAAATTCTTTGATTCGCTTGTATTTAATTATTAGGATTTCTTATTTAAATCCAAATAGTTAACGGGTTATTTTTACTGCTAACGGTACTTTACCCGTCTTTTAGTATGAACAGAGTTTGATTACCAAACCCGTTTTCGGGGTGTTACAAGTCTACCCCCCTTAAAGAGGTTTCGTCCTCGAAACCTTTTCTTACATAATTCATTGAGTTTAAACTCAATGTATTTGATCCGAGATAACATTTAAACATAACTTATACTTTTAACCAATTATTAGTATTACCAGATAAGCATGGTAACATCTTTTTGGTCACTAATTGTCTACGTATCTCATATGACTTAGCGCAACTTAAAATAACGTAATCTCGTTATTTCCACTATTTTAGCTAACTTAGCGATATCTATCGCTTTCATATACTATCGAATTCCTTACGAATCCGTTATTTTGACCCGTTTAAAGATCTTTAGTGAAATCTTTCACTTTTAGCAACAAATTCTTTTGTTTTCAAATTTATCTATTCGGTTAAGCTATACCGAATCTACCGCTTACAAGCAAACCAAATTTCTTGATTTGAATTGGTGACCTTAACCGGTCTCATTAACTAGTCTTATTAGTTCAGTTACTTTTATCACTCGCTTGGTTATAATGTGATTTTACTTCACATTACATTTCCTAACCGTGATCGTGTCACATCATGTTTAATTTGTATCAACCTTTCATTTTTGAAAATATCACTTTTCGAATATATCATCTTGCGCCTATCAGTGTCAAGACTTGTATCTTTCATGCTTACTATTTAAATTCCTATCAGAATTTATGTTTGTAAAAACATTATTTCTTACTAAAACCGAAGTTTTAGTTTTAGGATCTTTTCTTTAACTTGTGTCAATCATCCATACCGGGATATTGACAGTCCGTAATTTAATCCTTTACAGTCTTAGTTTTATGCGGGGATTCTTAACTGATTTCCTCGCTTTATCCAATCTAACCCGTAGGTTTTATTACTTAGCCTTATGGGCTATTTTTGATTAGACATTCACCTCTTTAGGGCGAAGTCCTTATAACTTCTTTCTAATCATGACCCGTGGGTCGTTTTAGTCAGTAGATCTCTCATTTGTTTATAACCCTAAAGGTTATGTTGATCCCGTAGATCACTCTTTTTACTCGTGTCTTATAAAAATATATATTTGGTGTCAAAGCACTCTTTTTACGTTTGAAAATCATTTGTCTCAAGCTTACCGTTACCCGGCTTGCGCTTACTTATGCCTTCAAGCATTATACTTTATTCAACCCGTTCATTCTCAAAATAATTGAATATAATTATCAAAATTTCTGTTTACGAAATTTTATGGTCTTTTAGTCATATCTCATA
This sequence comes from Helianthus tuberosus, assembly GCA_030545235.1. Classification (NCBI taxonomy): domain Eukaryota; kingdom Viridiplantae; phylum Streptophyta; class Magnoliopsida; order Asterales; family Asteraceae; genus Helianthus; species Helianthus tuberosus. The sequence goes on from JARYGA010047010.1 coordinate 7,898, forward strand.
ATTCGAGTCTTTTGACTTTATATTCGTGTTCTCGTTTCTCGGTTTACGCATGTGTTTAAACCCTTACCCATCAACCGGGTACTTTACCGAAGTCATTATTAGTGCAAGCATTCTGGTATATATCAAGTTTTCGTTTTAATTTGTTTGGTTGTCTTAGCGGAAGCCCTCGCTTTTATTCAACCAAACCTTTATTCTTTATTTGACCATCCTTGACAGTCTTTTAAACTATGAATGATGATTATCATCATCATCATTTCTTTACTACGACCAAAGTCAACGATTTTGATCGTTTTTCTCGTGTGGGCAATACCTTTGTTTCTATGACCCCGCGGGTCATTTATACTTTGGTTTTACAATGCCCTTTTTGTTTACCATGGTTGTTTCATCAAAATGACTTATGTCACGAATTTCCTTGGGTCTTTTATTTCTATGTGCGCCATACATCGTTTTTATGGTTCCCGCGAAAACCATTTATACGAGTATGCCCATAAGATTTCTTGACCCTAAGGATCTTTTAAATTTCATTCATCTTGACCTTACTACATCGGACATAACTGCGCTCATTATAAGAAGCTCATGCTATCATGTGTTCACTACTTACTTGGCCAGAGTAAGCAATCAACACGTGGTACGCGTGACCTTATTATAATTACCACATCACGTCCCATGTAAGTAACTCCTCAATTTATCTCCATGTTTATGGTTTCATTTGGTAAAACTTTATTTAATTGTTAGTTAACAATTTATTAGTTTTAGTCGTTTATCCTTGAACATGTACCATGTCCCTTTTTATAAACATTTATTCGCATTCATTGATGTGATCATTACTTTTCTCAATAGGATTTATATTGAGAATTCTTACTTGGATGATCACTCTCGTCCAAGTTTCTATATAAACAAGTCTTGTTATTCATTTGTTATTCATCATTGTGAATAACACATTTCCTATTAATTTTCTCTTGGAAATCAGGTTTTCCAAGTTCTATCATATGTGTATGCAACCGTTATTACTTACGTGTTTGTTGCATATAACAACTCGTGCGATTAAATTTAAAAGTGTGCACCTGGTAATGCTTGCCCTAACGGGCTTCTCTTGTCATTAGTCTTGTTCGCGACCGTTACGCGATTTTGGTCCTTGATGAGTATGCTCTTCCTGTCATACCTCGGACCGTTCCATCATCACATCCATAATTCGTTCAACTCCCGTCATCTTCAGACGCGAGTGTCCTTCAATTAAAACATTCACAAGAGTTAGTAATGTCAACCTCAATAATCGCCCGTATTATAATACAAGGCTTTTCTTCTACTATACGCGTCAACGCGCGTATTTTCGTCAACCATATCAATCATTTAAATTGGGGTAACATATACCACACGATAGCCCTATGTGTTGTTTACAACACTTTAGCATACTAACTATTAACGTACTTGTACTTACCGGATTTGCGATCAAGCCTCGAACCGAACACCAATCTTTATTAAGAGCATAAGGTTTAAGTCCAAGCACGGTTTTCCCCACCATACTTGAATCTCTTAAACCAAGGCTCTGATACCAACTTGTAACACCCGTTCTAATAAATCTAGGTTTAACGTATATTTTGCGAAAATAATCATGTGATTACTGATTACATATACATAAAAAATGCGGGTTTGTTAAAGATACTTTTACAATTTAAGTAATATACATAATGTAATTATATTCGCCGTTTAAAATAACGACAAAACAACGTTGCGGAAGCTTTGTTTAGCGTGTGTTCGGTTCTTGGTCGACGCTTGATCTTCATCCGGGACTCTCGACATTCACCTGTGATCAAAACCAACTTAAATGTCAGTTTTGATAGTCAAATGTGAAGTTCAAACAAGCACAGGGGTTAAGTATGATGTTCAAACAAGTACAAGGGTTAAACATGACAAAAAAAATAACATTTTTCGAGTTTGGAGGCGTCGCGTGACGCTAGGCCCCCTTTTTGGCAGACTGTTGCTTCAGCTGTTGCTGTACGTTCCCAGCATGACTCGATTTCACGGAAACGGCCATAACTTCTTCGTTATTGATCCGTTTTACCCGATTCTTTTTCCTACGCGACCGTAATTTAATTCTCTATCTAGTGGAGTTGAGATCCGACATCCGGATTAAATAAAAATTGAGACTTTTAAGGCTTCGGCTTATTATCTTTTCACCAATTTTGACCCGACTATGTGTTTATCAAACAAACATGTTTGTTTGACCACCATTCATCATGAACCCTTAAATTCTAATATTGTCAATCATATTAAGTACTGAACACGGGTTCCTACGCAATTATTTACCCGTTTTTGTTTAAAATCTTATTTTGACCCGTTAAGGGTATTTACGACCATTTTAGCACGAACTGTGCTCATTTCTCATGTACCTCATAGTTCCACCAGTTTGTTATTAGCTAGTCTTCCACCACAACTATGAATGTGGTGGATTTAACGAAATGGACTATTTATTCCGAGTTTAATCCCACGGATGTGTTATTTTTGCGGCAATACACAATTTAAGCATTTAACTCTTCAAAGTTTATGTCTACAACTTTCATGCGCGTCTAAAGGTTACAAGATCATAAAATAAGTTCCTAAACAACCTTTATAGGTTGTTTGCCCAATTTACCCTTCAAGGGCATTTTAGTCAACATTAGCCCCTCATTTACTACGAGGGGCTTTCACTACATATTTGACCAAGTTTGTATGTTAACTATAATCGTATGCATACGTACCTGGCTAGGGTCAACATATAGACCCAATTTATACCTCGCTTTTATTATCACATATAGTGTGGGCGAAATTAACCGAATCGATAATCGCTCCTGTTAACACAAGACTTGACAACCGCATTAGTCGATATTGTCAAATGGCGTTATCACCACCATTTGACCCGTTTGGCCTATATGCCCGACGTTGCCTATTAAATCAAAAACGTGGTTTTTGACTTCTAATTCATACATCCATCCCGTCCCGGGTTTCATTACCAAATCCCTTTTTCTCTTAAATTCTTTTCTTACAATTTCAACCCATTTCGGCTTAGGCCAAGGGTATCCTTTAGGCTTCGATTTACATTAGTCAATACTTGACAATTTCCAATTTACCCTTCTTATCATCATTAGATTATACTACAAGGTAATCTTGACGGAAATTCATAATTTCCTAGTCTTTACATGATTAATTTACCGTTTTGCCCTTTTGCCATAAACCAAGATTTTTATCATCTTTACATGTTCCGACTCATATCGATCACGTTAGAAATCCATGTTTTCTATATTATCGTTATCGCATTTATAACGTATAGAATAAACAAGCATTCTACATAATTGTGTAAGTTTCACTTACCTTGCATCCGAGCTACGTTCTCCTCCTATGCTTGACTCGTTTGACCCGCTTTCACTCCAAGCTTCACCTAGCTTGTTTAAGCGCCAACTATTGTTCATCATTTACAAAGTGGTTAGATTAGTCATTAACCATCACGACTATACCACTTTACTTATTTTCTTAGCCGAAACCACTTATTCGACTTCATCTCTAGTTAGTTTGACTTTCTAAAGTCAACTACATTTAATCATATAATATGCACGATTAAGGCAAATCAACATTATGATTAGAACCCGTTTCATCCCATGTCTCATGTAATTAGTCAAGCTTGTCAATTACGCGTTTCACTTGAATTTCAACATTTTACTTCTCATTTAGGCATTTTAACAAACACCTAATGGGCATCATTCTACACTTTTGCTAACTAGTCCGTAATTAGTCATTTTTAGCAAGATTAACATCAAATTTCAACCCTCTATATCTAGTGTTCATGAACTACATCAAGAACTTATATCATAACAATCAATATTCATCAAATTAACACTCCAATCCGAGTGTTCATCATAACATACAAAAACCCATTTAGCACATAATAGGGTAATTATCAAATCCCTAGTTTTGACAACAATTCATCAAATTTTCTACTAGGGTTTGTTTCTAAACCAAGATATAATCATAATAACACTCATAGAATCAATATTCATTCCAGAATTTCGATTATGATTATTCATCATAATCTCAAAGTATCACCAAATCATAATTTTTAACATACCTTGTAATCCCCATGACTAGGTGATCACGAATCTGTGTTCATGCAATGATTTGGCTCTTGATTTGGGCTTCAATTTGAGAGATTCTTGAGAGATTAGGGTTTTGAGCAAGAGAGCCCTTCTTGGCTCTGGTTGAAGTCGCAGACACACACACACACACGTATGTGTGTGTGTTTTGTTTATTAATTTGTTTAATTGAAACTTTAATTCAATTGTCCATGTCTAGTCCCTTCACTTTACACAAGTTATTTAAAGGGTATCTTAACCACATTAGTTCTATTTTGTCAAGGCATTAACTAACTAGGTTAATACTCCTAGTTACTTGGTGGGTCCCGGGAGTTATAATCCGTTGTATTTTAAGTCCCGTTGACTCGGGCTCTTATAAACTAAATTCTTAAATTCTTTGATTCGCTTGTATTTAATTATTAGGATTTCTTATTTAAATCCAAATAGTTAACGGGTTATTTTTACTGCTAACGGTACTTTACCCGTCTTTTAGTATGAACAGAGTTTGATTACCAAACCCGTTTTCGGGGTGTTACAAGTCTACCCCCCTTAAAGAGGTTTCGTCCTCGAAACCTTTTCTTACATAATTCATTGAGTTTAAACTCAATGTATTTGATCCGAGATAACATTTAAACATAACTTATACTTTTAACCAATTATTAGTATTACCAGATAAGCATGGTAACATCTTTTTGGTCACTAATTGTCTACGTATCTCATATGACTTAGCGCAACTTAAAATAACGTAATCTCGTTTTTTCCACTATTTTAGTTAACTTAGCGATATCTATCACTTTCATATACTATCGAATTCCTTACGAATCCGTTATTTTGACCCGTTTAAAGATCTTTAGTGAAATCTTTCACTTTTAGCAACAAATTCTTTTGTTTTCAAATTTATCTATTCGGTTAAGCTATACCGAATCTACCGCTTACAAGCAAACCAAATTTCTTGATTTGAATTGGTGACCTTAACCGGTCTCATTAACTAGTCTTATTAGTTCAGTTACTTTTATCACTCGCTTGGTTATAATGTGATTTTACTTCACATTACATTTCCTAACCGTGATCGTGTCACATCATGTTTAATTTGTATCAACCTTTCATTTTTGAAAATATCACTTTTCGAATATATCATCTTGCGCCTATCAGTGTCAAGACTTGTATCTTTCATGCTTACTATTTAAATTCCTATCAGAATTTATGTTTGTAAAAACATTATTTCTTACTAAAACCGAAGTTTTAGTTTTAGGATCTTTTCTTTAACTTGTGTCAATCATCCATACCGGGATATTGACAGTCCGTAATTTAATCCTTTACAGTCTTAGTTTTATGCGGGGATTCTTAACTGATTTCCTCGCTTTATCCAATCTAACCCGTAGGTTTTATTACTTAGCCTTATGGGCTATTTTTGATTAGACATTCACCTCTTTAGGGCGAAGTCCTTATAACTTCTTTCTAATCATGACCTGTGGGTCGTTTTAGTCAGTAGATCTCTCATTTGTTTATAACCCTAAAGGTTATGTTGATCCCGTAGATCACTCTTTTTACTCGTGTCTTATAAAAATATATATTTGGTGTCAAAGCACTCTTTTTACGTTTGAAAATCATTTGTCTCAAGCTTACCGTTACCCGGCTTGCGCTTACTTATGCCTTCAAGCATTATACTTTATTCAACCTGTTCATTCTCAAAATAATTGAATATAATTATCAAAATTTCTGTTGGAAGTTCACTATCACCCAAATACTTTCTTTGTTTTTGGCAACTTGGTGATAAAATCCATTGCCACCATCTCCCACTTCCAGGTGGGAAGTTTAGGCTGTTGTAGCAAACCTGACGGCTTTTGATGTTCAGCTTTAACTTGTGCGCACGTCAAACATTTGGCTACATAGGTAGCTATAGACTTCTTCAAGCCTATACACCAAAAATTTGCCTTCAAATCCTGGTACATCTTGTCAGTTCCAGGATGAACGGAGTACTTAGAACTGTGGGCTTCCTGGAGGATCACATCCCTAAGTCCTCCATAAATTGGAACCCATATTCTTCCATTTAGTCTCAGGATTCCGTCTTTGCCATAGGATAACTGTTCAGCAGTTACTCCTAGCTTCTCATCAGGATAGTTAGCTTCTAATATAGCTTCCTTCTGTGCAGCTAACAACTTTTCATTCAAATTATTCTTTAATTTAATGCTCTTGGCATTGATTATTATGGGCTTCACCCGTTCCTTTCTACTTAAGGCATCGGCGACTACATTTTCCTTGCCTGGATGGTATCTTATCTCACAGTCATAATCATTCAAGGTTTCCATCCAACGTCGCTGGCTCATGTTCAAATCCTTCTGATTGAACAAATGTTGAAGGCTCTTATGATCAGAATAGATCACGCACTTGGTTCCATACAAATAATGCCTCCACAGTTTTAGTGCAAATACAACGGCACCCATCTCCAAGTCATGGGTGGTGTAGTTCTTCTCGTGCACCTTTAACTGACGCGAAGCATAGGCAATGACCTTGCCTTTCTGCATAAGCACACATCCCATACCGGTGTGTGATGCATCACAATATACCACAAACTCATCAATTCCATCAGGCAACGTCAATAGTGGAGCGTTGCTCAACTTCTGCTTTAGAATATTGAAAGATTCTTGCTGCTTAGGCCCCCAGTTAAACTTAATATTCTTTCGTGTTAACGAAGTTAGGGGTGCAGCAATCCTTGAGAAGTTTTCGATAAATCGCCTATAATATCCTGCTAAACCTAGAAAGCTACGAATCTCTGTAGGCGTCTTTGGCTCTAGCCAATTCATAACAGCTTCAACCTTAGCGGGATCTACTTGGATACCACGCTTACTGACAACATGTCCAAGGAATTGGACTTCACGAAGCAAGAATTCACACTTTGAAAACTTGGCATAGAGCTTCTCCTGCCGAAGCAGTTTCAGAATGCAACGGAGGTGCTCCTCATGGTCAGCTCGACTCTTTGAATAAATCAGAATGTCGTCAATGAAGATGATAACAAATTTGTCCAAGTATGGCTTGCAGACATGATTCATGAGATCCATGAACGCGGCTGGTGCATTAGTGAGCCCAAAAGGCATCACTAGGAACTCGTAATGACCATAACGAGTCCTAAATGCAGTTTTGTGCACATCTTTATCTCTAACCTTCAACTGATGGTAGCCTGACCTCAAATCGATCTTGGAGAAATAACTTGCTCCTTGCAGTTGATCGAACAGATCGTCGATTCTGGGTAATGGATATCTATTCTTGAGAGTGACCTTATTAAGCTTGTGATAATCGATGCATAGACGCATCGATCCATCCTTTTTCTTCACAAACAAGATTGGTGCTCCCCAAGGAGATGAACTAGGACGAATGAAACATTTTACCAACAAATCATCTAACTGAGTCCTCAACTCTTTCATCTCTGTTGGTGCCAACCTGTAAGGTGCCCTTGCAACAGGTGCTGCTCCTGGAATAATGTCAATTCTGAATTCTACTTGCCTATCTGGTGGCAAACCAGGTAGTTCTTCAGGGAATACTTCAGGATATTCAGAAATGACGGGAATATCTTCAATCTTCGGCTTCGGCTAATCAATAGTCACTTGAGCCATGTAGATGACACAACCCTTCTTCATACACCTTGATGCCTTAAGCATAGATACTTGCTTAGGCAATCCATACTGGGTATCTCCCTGTATGGTAAGTGGCTCACCATATGGAGTTTTGATCACTACTTGCTTCTTGTCACACACAATCTGCGCTTGGTTATGAGATAACCAATCCATGCCTATTACTATATCAAAACTGGCTAACTTCAAAGGAAGTAAGGACAATGGAAAAGAGTGGTTCCTAATGGATATGAAACATCCATCTAACACGGTTGATGCGGTTTCTATGGTGCCATCAGCTAATTCAACCTCATAGTTTATGCTTAGGGTTCTAACAGGTAGGTTTAACAACTTACAAAACTTATCATCAACAAATGACTTATCTGCTCCAGAATCAAATAACACCCTTGCATATACATCATTAATAAGGAAGGTACCTGTTATGACATTATCATTCTGGATCGCCTCCTATGCGTTCATCTGGAAGACCCTAGCATTGGTCTTTTTCCCATCTTCAACCTTCTTTGCAAACTTTGGGCAGTTGGACTTAATGTGTCCTTTCTCGTTGCAGCTATAGCACGTCGCATCCTTGATTTTCTTACAGTCCAATGTCTTGTGCTCAGAAGATTTACAAATCCCACAAGGCCTTGGCTGCGATTGGGATTTCGATTCAAATCTGCACCTCCTGAAATGGTGCTTCTTACAGACCTTACACTTGGGCTTATCACCCGACTGATGACCATCCTTTTTAGTTCCAGAACTCTTTTTGTGGTCATTGTTTCCCTTATGCTTCTTGTTTGACCGTCGTGAGTTGTCATCCTCACGCTTTCTCTTCTCAGCATCAGTGTTTCTCAGCGATCTCTGCCTGACCGCGTCCAGAGTGAGAGACAATGAAATATCAGCTGCAGACCGAAAAGTAGCTGGTCGGGAGGCCTTCACACTGGCCTTGATTTCTGGGGCCAAACCCCCAATGAAACGAGCTATTCTTTTGGGTTCCGGAGTCACCAGATACGGAACCAATCTTGACATAGTATTGAAGCTTGTAAGGTAGGCTTGACAATCCAGGTTTTTCATAACCAACGACAAGAAATCAGCTTCAATCTTTTCAACCTCATGCTGAGGGCAGTAGTTTTCCTTAATGAGAGTAACAAACTGATTCCAAGACAAATTGTACAATGGGATCTTCCCAGTGGCCTGAATCAAAGATCTCCACCACGCTAGTGCCTCGCCTTTGAATGACTGAGATACAAACTTTACCACATCCTTATCAGCGCATCCACTGATATCTACCACAGTGTCCATCTCGTCTAACCATGACATGCAATCAACTGCTCCTTTCTCCCCAGTGAAATCCCTGGGTTTGCAGGAGACAAAGTATTTATAGGTGCAACCTTTAGCACGTGGTTCTTGATTTAACACAACTCTCTTAGATGGAACACTCCTCTGATTTGTTGAGTGATGAGAATCACTTTTATGAGCGGTATGAGTTCTAGAGGGTGGTTTAGAGTGTGGCACAGACTGGGTCCTTACATAGGTACCACTGGATTCATTGAACTGTTTGTCAAAAGCTCGCGTAACAGCATTATCTATTAACGCTTGTAATTCTGCTCCTGCTACGTTGACCCTGGAGGTGTCATGATTTTCTCTGGGGTGATTGTCGGCTTCGTCTGACACGGTCATGTAGCTTGTTTGCTACATAAAATAATGATTTTAATTCATTCAGAGGTCTATAACAGTTTTATCATTCCAGATGATTTATTAATCATGGTATTTAAGAAACCATTTTGATTAATTAAGCATATATTTTTTCAGGATTTTCATTATATAAGTCCTTAGTTATAATTAAAGTATATTAATGGCAAAAAGGCCTAGTCCTATGGACAGTTTTAAATCATGATCTTATAGGGTCATGGTATTGAGGTTTTAATTTCTAATTCATTACCTCTTCTTAACAGGGGGTCCAAGACCACGACTGTCTTTTGTCTTATATGACAATGAGTATATCCCGTAGGCATTATATCCATAATGGATGTTTTAATTAATTTAAAGTATTTGGGAGAATCCAATATAAGGATGACTTATGCGATTTTATCGAATCACATTTTGTCCAGAGTGTTAACATGTTTTCAGATGTTAAAAAGGATTGGAACCTTTTGAATAGGTTTTACCATCTTGGTCATGTCTGCAACGACATATAGACTAGGTTTTACCTTTAAGATTCTTTTTAATATTTAACGCAGAACACTCCTAAATTTGAGGTGTTAATAAGGACCTGAATCTAATTTGAGGAATTACCATCTTGGCCCTGTCTTATAATGACACATGGCTAGGTTTTGTCCCTTTTTAGATTTTTATTATTTTATCATAATGGTAGGTCTCATAATGGGAATGTTATATTTTCATTTATTTCAGATATTATATTTATGCATATAATTTAATCAAAAATGAAAATTTAAATTCAACCATTCCACTACAAAAATTTAAACAAGTACAGGTTTGCCCTAAACGGGACTTTTACTGAAATAACATGCCCGCGCAGGGACTTAAACAGAAATAGCATACCCACGCAGGGGTTAACAGAAAGATATGCCCACGCAGGGGCAGAACACCAAAAAGACATGCCCACACAGGGGCAGAATACAAAAACAAATGTCCACGCAGGGACATGATTACAACACTAAGAACAAACAAACAAATAAAGGATTTAATGATCCTTTTTGCTTTTTTCCTTTAATTAAGTTCGCCAGACTCTTGAACATTCCTCGGCTTTGTCTACGGTCTTCCCGCACTTCCTGCCGCACCTCATTAATCCTTTGAAGAATCTCTTGATGTTGCGGTGGCGATATCACTGGCTGCTACGGGGGTTGCTGATAAAGCGGAGGTTCAGGAGGTGGCGGTTGATGATACCCATAAGGTAGGTACGCAAAGTGAGGGTATCCGGCTTGATATGGGACCCCAAAGGATCCTTCCGGATGATGGGCATTGTAGTTTGCCGCTGCTACCAGATAAGGGTCGGCCTCTGCATAGTTGTAGTTGGTGTGGATCGGCTACTCAAAGGGATTATACGCCGCCGCACCGGTGTATGTAGGTATAGGGTCGCCAAAGCCCAACGGTGGTGGCGCGACAGGCGCAGATTTTACTTCTGAGACGGGGTTTGAAGGCCCACCCATCTGCGAGTCTTCATGGAGTGGCAGGTAGCGGCTGCCACTTGAAGGTTGAGGGGTGCTGATACGCACTCCTCCTCGCACGGACATCCGTGCGTTCGATCTTCTTCACCTCGGTGGCTCCGGAGGCTGTTGCTGAGCTGGTGGTGGTGGCGAAGTGACCGCGACAAAACGAGAATCCTCGGAGGGATCCTGCTGCTGCTGTGGTGAGTTGTGGTAACTGGGAGTAAACACCCAGTCGATCTGTCGGAACCTTTCCTCATAGCTGTCGGGGCCATTATAAGGTGATCCCACGAAAGGTGACCCATCCGAAATTTCGATGGGGTGGGTAGGGGTTCCGGACGGTGGCTCTGCGGGATCGGTGTCCTCGTCCATGTCCATCGCATGGTCACCCGAGAAGTGGTCTTCAGGTCCTAGTGGGTTAAAACCCACTGGTTCTTCAAGGTAGTTTTCCGGGTTGAACCGGCTCTGGAAAAAAGGCGTTGGGTCATCAAAAGGTGAGTTGTGGCCCTGTAGAGGTATATATGAATGGTGGGAAATTTGGGGCTCGTTTTCAGACTGAGGCCCAAAGGAGTTTTGAAACGAAGGGGAGGAGCTCAACGAAACTGAGCGCCTTGCTGGTTCAATATAGGTCCTCCAGTTATCTTGAGGACTCCGACTAAGGGAATCTGATGGTATTCGCCGGTGCGAAGGCCCGGCCTCATGATCATTAGGGGCGACGAGTGGGCCCTTGCCTCTTCCTCTCCCTCTCACTCTTGGTGGCATCTTGTTCAACCTGTCAAAACAAACAAAGGATACAACAAGAAAATATAAAAGACAAAGTTAGAATTAAAACAAATTTGGATTAATCCTAAGTTCTTTGTCTAGACTCGAGAATCGAGAAATGTGCAACTGTGTAACTGAGATTAAACACAAAAGGCTAGTGTTTAATTCACTCAGTGTTGGCTCTGATACCAACCTGTCACACCCCGATATTTCCACGTATTATCGGTGGGCCCGGTGGGGAGTACCGTGACGTAGTTGATATCATCATAGTCAAACAACACAATTTTAAATGCACAGCGGAACCAAAAGATAGTTTTATTTCAACCGAATAAATTGTAATATCAAAGTATCACAAAATAGTTGAAAAAGATCCACAGGCGGATCAAATAAAAAGGAAACATAGTTCATCAGACTTAAAATGCATCCAAGCTTGCGAGACTCTTATTGATGCTAAGGAGAGGCCAGCCCATTTCGAGTAGTACCTGCACTTAGCCTTTTTTTGGGAAAATACGTCAGTTTACACTGGTAAATACAATTAACTGACTCATTTTGAAAAGGTTTAGAAAAATTGATTTTAATGCACATGGCACAAAACATTTTATAACTTGGGAAAATTATTTATATATAAACTTGTAAAAGAATTACAAGTTCGTTATATGTTCAGTAGCCCGGATTGACGCCGGGTTAAATATTAATAGACACACCACATGATATAGTCCCGCGGCGAGTTATTCTCGAAACCAGCGGTTATACCTTTTTATTTATTTATGCACAGGCGGGTGTATGCCTACACCCCGTGCTTAGGTCGTGGCCATTTCTATGAATGATGCCAAGGATATCCGGGACATGGTCATTAACCCCCCAAAGTTTTTAAGCAAACAAAACAACATAAATGGAACATTTCAATAATTTAACCTTCATACAATTAAAAATTCAATGCCCGACCAAGCGGTATTTTATATACCGTACCCCAAGCCCGTATAAGGGAAAATAAGTTAAAAGTATTTACCTTTGCAAGTAATAATCACAAACAGCAAATGCACGTAGCTTTTACCGGGTCTCCTAGTCTGGAACAAAGGTTTATAATAACCTATTAGATTCCTAACGGGTCTTTAATTAAGCCTGAACTTAGACCGGTTAGTTTTAAAGGAAGATACGGTTCAAACGCACGATTAAGCGAAGACCGGAATAGGATGTGGTTTAGACCCGACAAGTTTGGAGACTTGTGTAATTATGGGTAAACTAAACACATCCTGGATTTTGAGACAAAAATGATAAGGTTTGACCCGTTTCGGTCAGTTTATGCAAACTAGTTACATAAACCGAACTGAACGCGCAAGATGCGTAACGGGTAACCATATGAGTCATATATAGGTTTCCTAAGTTAATATTCCTTAAATAGGTTGTGACATCAATAAGATATCTTCTATTATGCCCGAAATGGATTTAAACCCAAATTATGCCCCGTAGGGGTATTTTGGTCACTTAAAAGGTTATAAAAGAGATTTAATATGATTCTGAGTTTCAGATCTGATATAAACAGTAAATATACTTAAATTAATAGGTAATATCAGTAGGGTATTACATATTTGTGAAATTTACCATTTATAACTAAACTATGCACCGAAGGGGCATTTTGGTAACTTCACTTAAACCTAAAAGGTCAAAACTGGAAATCTGAGTTTAAAAACTTTTGCTTACTGTTAAAATATAAAATTTACTGAAAATATCAGTAGGCATCAAATCTTATATGTTTAAAATAATTTTAATACATACTATGCGTTAAAAACGCTTAAAAAGGCGATTTTTAAGCTAATTCCGGGTTTTATAAGAAAAGCTGATATTTTTAATATTCCAGAAGGCTTAAAATAATATATTTATCATATAAAATCAGTAGAAAAAGGTTTGGTATCAAAATAAATTGTAAAACTCATTTTATAGCCTAAAAGGGCAAAATCGACAATAACCGAATCAAGCTTAGAACTCTATGTTATGCTCAGCCTAAAAATAAATAAAAATCTTCAAAAATCTCAAAATATTATTTTATATCAGTGGGTAAAAAGTTTGGTATCAAAAATTGGGTTTAGATAGGCTATATGCTAATTACGCCGTTTAATTAATAAAAAGCTTTTCATTTACGCTAATGAGCATAACTCCTAATCTAGACCTCAAACTGATGTCAAATTTTAGGGACAAGTCTAATAATCAGTAATGAAGGTTTCTACTCTTTTACTTTTTCAAAAATCACGTTTTAAGATCATATGGGCATAATAGTCAACATTTAAGCATTTAACGAACCATGCATATGAATCGGATGACTAATGAACCAAGTTGTATAATCGTAGAGGGTTACACTAACATGAAACCTGGTCCTAATAAGGCTCTAAGGCATTTCTAAAACATGCTACATTTGGGTCAGAACTGAAAGTCAAAGCAAAAGTCAATTTATGCGACTTTCGGTTCCGAACCGAGCGTAAACTGAAAATTGTCGGGTTGAACATGTTTAGACATGTTCTTATATTAATTACCAAGTTATATTAGTGATAAAACAGGTTGCATGGGTTCTACATTGTTAATTATGTGTTTATTTGAAAATAAGCTTTCTGTTGACTTTTTAAGATTAACTTTGACCCGATATTAGACCAAGTTAAGGTGGTAATCAGTAGGTGCACTTTTAGAGGATTATTGCCCACATAATTAACAACTTATAACTACTCTTAATTTAACTAATGACTGGACCATTAGTGATTAATCACGAAGTCAAACCTTAATTATGATAAGTTTGACTTATGGTCATTAAGCTAATTAAAACTGAATTAAGAGGGGTTAAGGACACTTAAAAAGGTCCTAAGCACTAAATAAAGTTGATGGAAGTCTGCTAGAAGTCCCAAGAGTTCCAGAGTAATGCTTGAAGTGCAATTGAAATGAGCAAGGAAATGTTGCAACATTGAAGTCCTTATATAGCCAAGAACAAGTTATAAGATCTTGCCACAAAAGTCTAGGACTGATCCCAGATGTATCCATGTGTCCCTATAATGCCAAAAACCAGTTGGAAAGCCCCTGAATTCGAAAACCACTCTCCTAAGGCGGTGCAACAGGCTGAACAGGCAACTGTCCATTTTCTGCTGCCAGCGACATCCTTACGGACCGTAAGCAAGAAGCCTTGCGGTCCGTATCCTCCTCTTACGGACCGTAAGCCCAGAAGGATGCGGTCCGTAACCGACCTTGAATTGTATCGCCCAGTTGCAGTGCTTGCGGACCGTAAGCCTAAAGCCATACGGTCCGTATTCTATGACCAGAAAACAAAAACTTGTAAATTTCCAAGCTTTGACCATGCAATTTTTGTAAATACGAATCTAGGGCCTTTAGCAACAGAATGGGACCACTTGATCAGGTCTGAAAGGTTATACAGGCCTTGCCATGCACTTACACATCCTTGGACATATCTAAGAATGCTTTTAATGTGAATTTTTGTCGCAATTGCACATAGAATCCTATCTTTTGCATGCTTGAATTATATATTATCAGAATTTACCGGATTTGAGCATATCAGATGTTTACCAAACAGATTAGGGCCTTGATATTTATAAATAGGTCATTCAGAGGTGATAATTAACATGTCGACACTTTTTAAATCCTACCACACATATTTAACTTGATCCGAGTTTATGACGCATTTACCTTATGTGACACGTGTCTTTATTTTATTGGTCGTGAATTTTCGAGGTGTTTCATGGTGTATCTGGCTGGTGTGGCAGTGGGTGCTTATGTTGGTGGTGGTTGCTTATGGTAGTATTGGTGGATGGGTGGTGTTAATGATGTGTGTGTGAAAACACATTGTATTTTATATAGTTTTGTACTTGTTTTAGTCGGCTACAAAGTCGTTTTTAGAGCTATATGTTGAGCTTATTGTGCGTCGGGTTTTTCAGGCTTAACAGGGGCTAAACGAGGTAAAAGGAGTATCCAAGCTGAAAAATGGGCTTGACGAGTCAACACAGGGCCCACAACAGGTGTGCGGGAGAGTGGGTGAAGCCTCCCGCCACGCGCGGGAGGAAGACATTAGTAGGCCTATATTTTGTACTCTTTTGCGCCACACGGAGGATGACCTAGACTCTCCCGCGACGCGTGGGAGAGTGCCGTTTTGGAAAAGTTATTTAAAAACCTAAAGTTTGAAAACAAAAGATCACATTCAACATTCAACCGTCCATAACGAATTGAGAGCTCCCATAAACGATTTTCAGAATCCTAACACCCGGTTCAGCTTGTTTCTTCATGCAAACTCAATACGAATCAAGAATCGAAGCTATGATGACTGCCATGTGAGGCTAAACATCTTGTGAGTTCCCCCGGATGAACGATTGCTTTTGTTTGACACATTAAACTTTGTTTTGGATTCTTATAACCTGTACTTTAACTACTTGTGTTGATTTCCTGGTAAACGTTTATTATATTTTAATTATTTATCATTTATCAAGCGTATTGGCAATTTTTTGCATTGTTAGCGGGTTGGTAAATTGGTGGGTAATTGGTATAATCAAACGGATTTTTAGGTATATCTATGTGGTGTTTTGAAACAATAAACGAGTTTTTGTGTTAAACAGTCAATCGGGATTCTGGGTGGGGGTAACTTCTTCTCATTCTGATAACACTTTTCGTGACAAATTGTGTTGTTTCTCAAACAAAACCCCCAGTTAGATAATAGTATTTCTTAGTTAAATTCTTCTACATTGACCACAAATTCCCTACAGATACGATATTACTTACCCGTACTGTAAGATTAAATATATTATGTAACAATATTTAATCTATAGCCATTATAATCATTTACATAATAAAGATCAAAATATATAATAACCTATTATTTAAATTAGTTGGTAATTGTTGATGGACCATATTACCCTTAGTAACTAATTAGGTTTCCTCCTGGGTGCTTATATAAGGAGATTTAAGTGGAGGTTATGAGGTTACTCAGTTACACAGCCCATTAGACATAACATCAAATTTTCGTCCTCCCTCTCCAAACCGATATCCCTTTTCAGTTCTCTCTAAGTCCCCATCATTAGTCAGCATCCTAAGGAGGAACCAGATCACAATGACAAGTATGTCGAACTCCATTACTGGATTCTCCAACGCACTGTCTGCTGTAACAGGTATGAATTCATGTTTTCTTTATGTTTAGAACAGAACTGAACCAACATGTGGTATCAGAGCATATGTTGATTAGTCGGTTCTGTTTCGTATTCATCATTCTGGAATAGAAATCATGAAAACAGAATTTTTTAATTAATTTCGTAAACATAACTGATGTTTTGGATCTTGGACCGAAATCCCTGTTTTCGGATAAAAGATCACTTATATGTTTGGTCGAAATCAACTGGATAATCTTATAACCGAAATCTGTTTAGAAGAGGATTAAAAAGTTCAGGTTTCGGGTTCCAGAATCATGTTTTATGTTTTAGGGTTCATCAAGTTCTTAGTTATAATTCGAAATATCCTTTATGTTTTGGAGTATGATTTGGATTGTTATATGTTTTTCCTGTTTTGATATATTTTTCTAATAAGGTTTTTTTCGAAATTTTGTTAAAAGGATAAACATATTAAGTTTTTCAAAATTTATGATAAAAATAGATCAACATTATAATGGGAAAGTATATCACAATTCATAAATTTCGAATTGTCAGTTGTTATAACCACAAACAACAGAATCGCACAAATCAGATCACATGATAAGATGATCTGATCGCACAAGAACTAACGGATCGCACAAGGCCTAATGGATCGCACAAGTTACTTGGGCCTTATGGATCGCACAAGTCACTTGGGCCTTATGAATCGCACAAGTCACTTGGGCCTTATGAATCGCACAAGTTCGATCCGCGCTAACGGGTGGTTTGCTATTAAATAAATGGTTTTGTAATTTACTTAGTTAATTTAATCAGAATCAGATAATGTTTTGCAAAACCAGAATAGCTTAACTTGAATGAGCTTTGATATATCATTTCTGGCCAAAGCTGACTTGATACATCTACTTATCATTCAAGTATTACGAAAGCTAT
The DNA here is from genome assembly GCA_030545235.1 of Helianthus tuberosus. Classification (NCBI taxonomy): domain Eukaryota; kingdom Viridiplantae; phylum Streptophyta; class Magnoliopsida; order Asterales; family Asteraceae; genus Helianthus; species Helianthus tuberosus. Next base: position 25,594 of record JARYGA010047010.1, read on the forward strand.
GTTGTGTGTGCATCATAAGCATGAATGTCTTAATTTCTGGCCAAAGCTGATTTAATTCATTCATAGATGGCATACTCAACAAGTGCATAACTAAAGTGATTGTTTCAATTTCTGGCCAAAGCTGATTTGTTACAACCACTTTGCACATATGCTTAAATGATTACACTTCTGGCCAAAGCTGTTTTGTCTTCGTTTAAGTAGAATTTTTTAGCTAAGTCTATTATTTTGATGTTAGTAATAGACAATATCACAGCTTCATAATGTAAAATGGTCATTATTTATGCCTGCCTTAGTTTAACGTGCCCTTAGATCACATTAGGACTTCTTCATTTGTATCATAACTTGCTCATCTTATTTCCACTATCAGCACCAAATTGCGGAATTCCACCTTTAACTGGTGAAAACTTTGCTGCATGGAAGGATGCCCTCATGCTTACACTTGGAGTGCTGGACTTTGATTATGCTCTAAGAGAGGATAAGCCAGCGGACCTTACTCCACAGAGTACTGCTCCTCAGCAGTTACTTCATGATAAGTGGACTAGAAGTAACCGCATGTCTCTCATGTTCATGAAGCAGTCCATTAATCACTCTATTAGAGGAGCTATTCCTGATTCTGACGATGCTAAAACCTACTTGGCTTCTGTGGAGGCTCAGTTCAAGGGGACGTCTAAAGCACACGCTAGTACTCTTATTCTCAAGCTGGTGAAAACTAAGTATGATGGGAGGAGTGGCATTCGCGAGCACATCATGATGATGAATGACATGGCCAATAAGCTGAAGGGGCTGGAAATGGAAATCAGTGATGGTTTCCTTGTTCATTTCATCATCACTTCGCTTCCTTCGTCCTTTGAAGCATTCAAGATCAATTACAACACTCAGAAGGACAAATGGACGATGAGTGAGCTGGTCGCCATGTGCGTACAGGAGGAAGAGCGTATGAGGATGGATCGCACTACTGATGTTGCCAACTTCACCACCTCCAATCCTAAGAAGAGGAAGAACAATTATCAAAGGAAGGATGCTTCAAAAGTCCAAAGACCTAACCCTCATCCCAATACAAGTGCACCCTCCAGCTCTAAGAACTCCTTAGGCAGTATCCGCTGCAAGTTCTGTAAAAAGACATGACACATGCAGAAGGAATGCCCTGATTTTAAGGAGTGGCTGGCTAAGAAAGGTAACGATTATTTTATGATACTTGAGTCCTATAATTTAAGTGTTCCTGCTAATTCTTGGTGGTTTGATTCTGGTTCTATGGTTCATGTTACCAATTCTACTCAGGGATTCCTTTCAATCCGGAAGCTGGAAAGAAACCAAAGAACGCTTAAGGTTGGGGATGATCGAGAATTAGAAGTGAAGGCCATTGGAACATTACAATTAGTTATGAAAACTGGTTTATGTATTAAACTTTATGATACCTTATATGTTCCTGAGGTAACTCGGAACCTTGTATCAGGACCAAAGTTAGACATGGACGGTTTTATTGTTTCCCATGCTCATCGCAAACTCTCTATCCATTATGATTCTGTTCTTTATGGTACTGGTATTCTGGATGGTGGTCTCTATAGATTAGAACTAGAAGATAACTTTTCCAAATCTTTGTTGTCATATAATATAAATGAATCACTCACAAAGATGGAAGAGAAACGAGACTTAGAAACTTCATCCATGTTGTGGCATCAGCGTTTAGGCCACATTTCAAAAGAACGATTAAATCGTCTTGTGAAGGATGAAGTCTTACCTCCTCTCGATTTCTCTGATTTTGGAACATGTGTCAAATGTCTTAAAGGTAAAATGACATTAGCGAATAAGAAAGGTGCCACTAGGAGCTCTAATTTATTAGAACTCATTCATAATGACATTAGTGGTCCCTACCAAATCGCTGGCATAACAGGACATACTTCATTTATCACTTTTATTGATGATTATTCTCGTTACATGTACTTGTATCTAATTAAGGAGAAATCTGAATCTCTAACAACTTTTAAAGATTATAAGGCTGAAGTTGAAAAGCAATTAGATCGTCAGATTAAAGTTGTGAGATCAGATAGAGGCGGTGAATATTATGGAAGACATACTGATGTGGGTCAAGCTCCTGGTCCATTTTATGAGTTTTGTAAGGGCCAGGGGATTGTGAACCAATACACCATGCCTGGTACACCTCAGCAGAATGGTGTCGCTGAAAGAAGAAACCGTACCCTTATGAACATGGTGCGCAGTATGTTAGCCAACACTAATTTACCATTATTCCTCTGGACTGAAGCATTAAAAGCAGCTGTTCATATACTCAATAGAGTTCCTTCTAAGTCTGTCCCTAAAACTCCTTATGAACTTTGGACAGGAAGGAAACCGAGTCTTAAATATATGAAAGTATGGGGCTGCATTGCTGAAGCAAAACTTTATAATCCTTTCCTAAGGAAACTTGACCCTAAAACAGTTACCTGTTTCTTTATCGGGTATCCTGAGAACTCTAAGGGTTATCGTTTCTATTGTCCTTCCCATGTCACCCGTATTGTTGAAACCAAGCGTGCCGCGTTCCTGGAGGATTTCAAGGTCAGTGGGAGCAGTACCAACCCTTACGAAGAATTGCAAGAAGTACAAGACGCGGGGGGGGAGAGACTCGTCGCTTACCATTACTCCGATTACTCCTCTTGTACCCAATGCAACTACTGTATCTGAAGCTACTGCACCAACTCCAAATTTACCTCTACAATCAGAACCCATTATACCTCATGACGAAGGTACATCAAACGCTCAAAATCTAGACAACGCTGAACCCGATAATCCACTCAGGAGGTCATCTAGGCAAAGAAGGCCAACTAATTGGGATGATTATGTTACCTACCTGACTGAAATGGATGCTGGAAAGCTCAATGATCCTATCTCTTACAATGAAGCCATTAGCAGTGATCAGTCTTCTGAATGGAATAAAGCGATGATTGATGAGCTTGAATCCATGAAGAAAAATGACGTTTGGGATTTGGTAGAATTACCCAACGGAGCCAAACCCGTAGGATGTAAATGGGTATTCAAAACAAAACTGGATCCGAATGGGAACGTTGAACGCTACAAAGCGAGATTGGTTGCAAAGGGCTACACTCAGAAAGAGGGAATTGATTATCAAGAGACGTTTTCACCTGTCTCTCGTAAAGATTCATTAAGGATCGTCATGGCCCTAGTAGCTCATTTCGATTTGGAGTTACATCAGATGGACGTTAAAACCGCTTTCCTTAACGGAGATTTGGATGAAGATGTTTACATGAAACAACCTGAAGGCTTTAAACCTGAAGGTCAGGAGCATCTAGTCTGTAAGTTGAAGAAATCCATTTACGGGTTAAAACAAGCATCACGTCAATGGTACCTCAAGTTTGATGAAGTCATGAAGAAGCAAGGTTTTATGAAGAATCAAGTGGATCAATGCACCTACCTCAAGATGAGTGGGAGCAACTTTACTATACTTGTCCTTTACGTAGATGATATTCTATTGGCAAGTAATAGTTTAGACATGTTGCATGAGTCGAAGCGGTTACTTTCGCATAATTTCGACATGAAGGATCTCGGAGAGGCTTCTTACGTCATTGGCATCGAAATTCACCGAGATAGACACAAAGGGATCTTAGGATTGTCCCAGAGGGCCTACATAGATCGTGTCCTTACGCGTTACAACATGCAACAGTGCAAACCCTCCGTCGCTCCAGTAGTTAAGGGAGATGTTTTCGGTTCATTCCAGTGTCCGACAACAGAGGTTGAGAAGGAGCAAATGAGCCAGATACCTTACGCGTCAGTAGTCGGGAGCTTGATGTATGCTCAAGTCTGTACTCGCCCAGATATCGCTTATATTGCTGGAATGTTAGGCCGTTATCAGACTAATCCTGGCCTAGATCACTGGAAAGCAGCTAAGAAGGTACTTCGATATCTGCAAGGGACGAAAGACTACAAACTGACTTATAGAAGAAGTGATCATTTAGAAGTGGTGGGCTATTCTGATTCTGACTTTGCAAAGTGCAAAGATGATAAGAAATCCACTTCGGGCTATATCTTTATGTTAGCAGGCGGCCCTATCTCATGGAAGAGTCATAAACAACAGTTGACCACAACTTCCACAATGATGGCAGAGTACATTGCTGTTTATAACGCAACCTGTCATGGAATGTTGCTTAGAAATCTGATCACTGGACTCAAAATCGTTAATTCCATTTCTAGACCATTGAAGCTTTACTGTGATAATTCAGCTGCCGTTAGTTTCTCGAACAGTAACAGTTCGACTGGAGCTGGTTTATATCTCGATACAAAATATCTGTTCGTACGAGAACGAGTTGAGGAAAATAATCTTTGTATCGAGTATATTAGTACTAAGGATATGCTTGCGGATCCGATGACTAAAGGTCTCCCTCCTAAGGTTTATGAAGAACATGTTCGTAATATGGGATTTTGTAAAGACCTTATTTGAGCATATTGTACTAGCTTATGTTTTATGTTAATGAAATTTCCTCAGTTTGATTTTGTATGTCTCTTAGAATATGTTCAACCGGTATAATGGCATATTGACAAATAAAGTTACAAATCAAACAAAGGGCTTACGCGTATTTTGATCATAACGGTTAGGTTTTAAATTAAGGCTATAGTATGATTAATGGGGGTCCTGAGTCGCGTAATGATTCAACGGCTGTATTTCTCTGCTATAGTACTTGTTTAAGGCTAAAATGAGTGTTAACTCCTGATCAGGCTTATCTAATACTCATAGTAAATGATTACTCGGCTAAGTGGGAGAATGTAAGATTAAATATATTATGTAACAATATTTAATCTATAGCCATTATAATCATTTACATAATAAAGATCAAAATATATAATAACCTATTATTTAAATTAGTTGGTAATTGTTGATGGACCATATTACCCTTAGTAACTAATTAGGTTTCCTCCTGGGTGCTTATATAAGGAGATTTAAGTGGAGGTTATGAGGTTACTCAGTTACACAGCCCATTAGACATAACATCAAATTTTCGTCCTCCCTCTCCAAACCGATATCCCTTTTCGGTTCTCTCTAAGTCCCCATCATTAGTCAGCATCCTAAGGAGGAACCAGATCACAATGACAAGTATGTCGAACTCCATTACTGGATTCTCCAACGCACTGTCTGCTGTAACAGGTATGAATTCATGTTTTCTTTATGTTTAGAACAGAACTGAACCAACACGTACTAGTATTGGTATTTAAGTTAAAATAAATACTTTTGATTAGCACACGATAGCCACATCAGTTGACAGTGGTGGCTGGAGAATAGGTAGAGAGGGAGAGAGAGGTTGAGAATGAAAGTTATATGTGTATGTATATATATTATTAATTCCTTAAATTTATTTTTTTGTTTTATTTGTTATATAAATTAAATAAAAGGGTAAATATACTAAAATACAATTATGTGATTTGATTTAACAAAAAAAACTAATTGTGTTAAGGCCAAATGATGTAATGTGCAAGATTTTAAAAATGATGTAAAAAACTCATCAATTTTAGCGCCAAAAGACTTCATCTGAAATTAGGTATAAAAATAAAGGACAAATCTCGTAATTTACTCTTTTTAAAAATATTCATTTTCATCATAGTAATTAGTCATTACAACAACAGTGTGTTTAATCTTATTACAATTGTGCTTTTAAGCCGCAATCAAAGGAGCACCGCACCATTCTGGTAAGGTGCGTCTAACATCTTCAACGGTGCATTAAAGTTTATTTGTTTTGTTGTTGAAGTGAGTTTTGAATATGATACACAAATTCAAATAACTTTAGTCAAACACAAATGCTATCTACATACTATGATTTGAACAAAAGAAAGAACCACAAAATATCAAAACAAGAAAGGCAAACCTAAATAATCGTCATTGTCAATATGGAACTGAATCCTATAAGATTCGCTGTCTAACCATAAAGAATCCATCTTTGTTTACCAATTGTGTCCTTGTGATCAAAGATATGGGAGTCATTCCTATACTTAAGGAAAAAAAAATTTGATCCGGAGGAAATTATGCTTTTCTTAAACTAGTTTTGACTTGGTTTAATTTGAAAATAGTTTCAACAAAAAGTAGTTTGTTTGTTTCGGTGTTAACTGTTTATGTTTACCGAGACTAAAAGTAGGTTCTTGTGTAAACAATTTTATTGTTTTTCAACAATTTAACTCTTCAAGATGATATGATACGTGGAATTTGGGTCGAGTAGGGTTAATCTCGTATCTATACCCAGTTGTAAAATCATGTCCTATACCTGAACGGCTGAACCAAAATCCGTTGGGTAATTATCCATTGGGTATATCCACGGGTATTGGGTAAACCCATTAGTCTTCTAAAAAATACGCATTGGATTTTTCAAGTATATTTTTTAATTTCTTTTATACTTTTATGTTTTTAAACTCTAAAACAAATAAAAATATAACAAACTACATATATATATAGTTAGGCTAGTAGTGGAGGGTTCAAATGAGAAGAATGTTTTTGTAAGAAGAAAAAAGAAGTTTCAACCAATAAGAATGCTTCATTTAATATTTCCATTTAATTTTAATATAAGCGTATATTGGTAAACTTACAAAAATCACTAAATTGTATTATTCCCCTTTAATAACTAACTAAATTAAATTTGTAACTCCTTTTCAAAATATATACTTTTTTCCAAATTAAAAAAAAACAACTTAATTTAAAGTGTAGAATAAATTACTAGTTGTGTAGGATAAATTACGAGTTGTGTAGGATATATTTCGAGTTGTGTAGGATAAATTTCGACTGTGTAGGATAAAATTCTATAATGTGTAGGGTATATGTAGGAAAATTTTGATATGTGTAGGTTTTGTAGATTATATGTAGGATAATTAATGATTAGTTGACTAATTAATTAAAGAGTTAAAAACTAATGATATGAGTTATAAATGAAATCATATTTTACTAATATGTCATTTCTTCTTTTTCTTCTCACATTAAATTTCTTTTCAAATGAACCTTCCCCTGGGCTAGTATTGGCTACAAAGTCCAAATTTCCTAAAAAGTTATAAAACTCACTCAAAACCCATAAATAACAAAATGAAGATTACTAAAATATTATATATGTGGGTTGTGTTTTGGATGATAAGGCTCTGATTTTGGAATGACAAACATTATTGTGTTTTATGTTGATTAGCATGTTGTGTTTTATCTTCATAGTTCTACAATTGTGTGTTTGAAGTTTTTATAGACTATTATGGTTTGAATATGGTGTTAGTAATCTTCACTCTGTTATTTGTAGGTTTTAGGTGTGTTTTATAACTGAAACTATAGTGTTTTATGATTTTTTACATTTTTTAGGAAATTTAGACTTTATAGTTGAACCTCACCCTAGTTAATTATTACCATATTTGACACATCCCAAACACATAACTATTATCATAATATGAATTTCAATTGATAATTTGGTATTCGTAACATACAAATATAAATACCATCAAAATATATATATCCAAAAGGAAAATTTTATTTTCAATTTAATGAAGATACTAGAATGAAACATTAACAAAAAAGGGTTAATGGAAAATAAAAATGAATTTTCTTTGCAAATATGTTTCGGATAAACGGGTAACACCTAAACCCATACCCGCAAAATATTTTTTTTCCAATCCCATACCTGGCACAAAATCCGTCAGGTATCGGGTATACCTGTCCCGGATGTTTTGGGTTTCAGGTATATTCATCGGGCTCTCGAAGATTTTTTTTTTTTTTTGCCTAGACTTGATATTGTAAGCGTATACAATTCCACTAATTTTCTAAGCACCAATCACAAGAAGAAATAACGGGGATAATTTCGGAGATGTACCAAATTAAAAGAAGAGTTAAATGTTTAGTCTCTATGGTTTTGGTTATTTTGGTAGTTTAGTCCAAATATTTCATTTTTCGTCTGTGGGTCTAAAAAGGTTTCACGGTTGCCATTTTAGTCCTCTGGGTTAACTTCATCCATTTTTTTGTTATCGAGAAGGGCAATTCGTTCATTTTATGTGGCCAAATTGCCCTTCTAGTTTACAGAATTATATATAAAAGGTACATAAGGAGTAAGGACGAACACGTGGCACCAATCAGTGTGCGCCGACCACTGCTCCACGATCTCTACCTAGCATCTGATTACAGTCCAGAAAACAAGGGTGACTGTCAAGACACATGGATCCATTCAGCGTGTGCCAGCTACCCTCTCGCCTAGAAGCACCAACGGTCGTGGCAGATGAGACAGAATGAATATTCCTTGTTGTCGACTACAGGCCCAAGGCCCATAAGCCCATCTCCTTCACAAAACACCTCGGCTATAAATAGTGAACACTTCACCTCCAGGTTTAAGCATCACTCTCTTATAGGCTTGTAAATGAACCGAACGTTCATGAACTGTTCATGAACTTGTTCGACGGGAAGTTCGTTTATGTTCATTTATTTAATAAACGAACGAACACGAACAAAAAAATTTGTTCGTTTAATTAAATGAACGAACATGAACACACCTTGTGTTCGTTCATTTATGTTTATGAACATTATTTTATGTTCGTTCATTTATGTTCTTTATGTTCTTGAACGTTCGTTTATGTTCGTTTAAATTTTAATAAATACTTAAATAGTTATATTTATATAAATATTAGGTTTTCTAACTACTTATATAAATATAACTAATTAGTATATATATATATATATATATATATATGAACCCTTATTTAGATGTGTTTTCGGATGAAATATAATATATTAGACTTGTTTCTTCAGTCATGTTAATTTGTGTTTATTAAAATATGCTCAGTTAATTTTTGTATGTTCGTTTGTGTTCGTGAACTATTCGTTTAGGCTTTAAACGAACAAACATAAACGAACACGAACATACCCGATTTCTTAATGAACGAACACGAACAAAAAAATTTGTTCGATTATATGTTCGTGTTCGGTTAAAGTTAAATGAACGAACACGAACATGCCTATGTTCGTGTTCGTTCGGTTCGTTTACAGGCCTACTCTCTTACTCTCTCACTTTAATCACACACTATTATCCCCAAAACATATACTTATTCTCACGTCGGATGGTGGTTACAAGGAGAGCCCCCTTATTCTCCTTCTTGTAATGAGCTTAACGGTGCGTTTAGTGTTTTGCAGGATCATCATAAGTAGATTGGACAAGACAAAGAAGATTAATATTATTTGTCGAGGCACAAACCACAAACTAATCACCAGATTAGTTTAGTGTTTCTTTTGTATATACAGAGAGGCTAATGACACTATAATACATAACCCTTCTGTGTTTAATCCTAATTGGTAACCTAAGGTGGTCCTCGAGATTTCAAATGGTATTTGCGACTAGTAAAATTGAGTTCCTAAATTAAAAAATTTTCAACACATACAAATTCAAGTGCCGGCGGTAATAGTAAAAGTGTGGGTTGGCCAAAAGTGGCGGCTTCTCTCTCTTTTTTTTCTTGGCATAAAATAGTTATTTATAAGTCTTGCTAAATTACGATTTTATCCCCTTTTTAAAATTACAATCTTGCCCCCAGTTCGAAATTAAATTTATGCTTTGCCCCCAGCTTAAATTTACGATTTTGCCTTGGTTAAAAAATATTATAGTTTTGCCACAGCTACAATGCTGCCAAATTACAATTTGGTTCCCAGTTTAAAATTACAATTTCGCCCCCATTTCAAAAAAAAAAATTGTTTTGCCCACAGGTAAAAATTACGATTTTGTCCTCAGTAAAAATATTACGATTTTGCCCCCAATTCAAAATAAAAAAATGATTTTGCCCTCGGTTAAAAATATTATTTTACCCTCATTTTAAAATTACGATTTTACCAAAGCTAAATATTGCAATGTTGCCATAGTTTTTTTGGCCAAAACTATGGTAGTGTTTTATTTTACTTTGTTTACCCAATTTAGTTTTTATTCGTGCCAAACAGCTGCCTAGCATTCGCTAATTGGTCCTGACAAATTATTGTTTTGCCCTAAACTCTAAATTACACGCTTACCCCCGGTTCAAAATAAAATTATGTTTTTGACCCCAGCTATAATTTACGATTTTCCCCTCGGTTCAATATTACGATATCACCCTCAATTCAAAATTACGTTTGTTGCCCCCATTGCAAAATAAAAATATGGTTTCCCCTAGCTTACCCTCGGGAAAAAAAATTGATTTTTCCCAAGTAAAAATAAAAATATGACTTTGTCCCCGGCTAAAAATCGTGTCAAGTAGCTGCCTAACACTCTCTTTACTTTTTCTTTCTAGCAAAACTATGGTACTGTTTTTTTAATTGGTTAAGAATTATTCGGTTATCGCCCCGCAACGCGGGCGGGGCAACACCTAGTTATATTACCTACATATACATTTACAAGCTCAGGGAATAGTGCCAGGCAGCTTGCCTGGCACTTCCCTATTGGACCAAACTATTTTTTATTTAATTTTATTCCCAGTTTAAAATTACGTTTTCGTCCTTCGTTTAAAATTACGATTTTGCCGCAGCTCAAAATAAATTTATAATTTTGCCCCTAGCTCAAATTTACGCTTTTGCCCCTGGTTCAAAAACTAATTTTTTTTTATTTTGGTCCCAATTTGAAATAATCTAGATAACCCAAAATAAATAATTTTTTTCACAATCAAGACAACGGTTTTATTAAAACAAGTTTTATAAAATTGAAAAGTAAATTTAATAAAGGAGTTTTATTAAAATTCAAAACAATATCATTCGCGATAAAATGACCAACATAGTTTAATAGGGTATTTAAAACTATATCGTGTCGAGTGTGGAAAGGAGTTTCTATTAACACCAATTATGTAAAATCAGATTTTATAAACTCTTGTGTAACTCGCCTCATGCTACGAGTTATTCAAAATATTTTTTTGGTAAATATTAAAATAAATCCCAAATTGTAAATTGATGTTTTATGCCACCCTTAACGAGTTAACACTTCATTCTAAATCGAACCCAAATGTTAGTACTATACCCTACATCTGGGCATTCATCATGAAAGAAGGTAATCATGCGTTTCTTGTGTAACATAGGCCGGTGTTACAATTAAAAGTAAAGGACAAAACATCGCTTGTTATCAAGTGGGCATAGTTGGGGTTAAACATACATCGCTTTTAAGCGATAACCCTAAGTGGAGAGTTATGTAGTAGACACAGTTAACAATCATTGTTTACCTACATAATCATGCCAGTGGATAGTGCTTAAGACAATTCACTGTGATTTGATGAAACGGGATCTGTTAATTAAAATTTTGTTTTTGGGTCATAAAATTAAATTAAGATATTTAAAACATAAAATACTAATTAATTAATTTTCAATTTTGTAGATGTCAACTGTAAACAATTCCTCCTAATTCTCTCTCAAGTCCATCTTAGAGAAGGTCAAACTAAACCACTCCAAATTCATGGACTGGCACCGTAATTTGAAAATTGTTCTCAAGGCGGAGAACAAACTGTATGTTCTTGATACGCCAGTCCCTGATGAACCCATCAATCAGCAAACTGTTGCATATAGAAACTATGCAAAGCACTTTGATGACTCTATGAAAGTCTCATGTCTGATGTTAGCATCCATGATCCCTGAACTTCAAAGGACCATGGATGATATGATGGCATACGAGATGAATGAGCACCTGGTGGAAATGTTCCAACAGAAGGCTCGCTCATGGACTGGCACCGTAATTTGAAAATTGTTCTCAAGGCAGAGAACAAACTGTATGTTCTTGATATGCCAGTCCCTGATGAACCCATCAATCAGCAAACTGTATGCAAAGCACTTTGATGACTCTGTGAAAGTCTCATGTCTGATGTTAGCATCCATGATCCCTGAACTTCAAAGGACCATGGATGATATGATGGAATACAATATGAATGAGCACTTGGTGGAATTTTTCCAACAGAAGGCTCTTCATGAGAGGTTTAATGTGATGAGATCACTCATAACCACTCGTATGCAAGAGGATACATCAGTTAGCGCTCATGTGCTATAAATGAAGGCATATGTTGATCACCTAGCTCGTCTGGAATCCCCCTTGAGTGACGAGTTAGCTGGGGATATTATCCTCAACTCATTGCCCAAGTCATATGATCACTTCACTATGAAGTACAATATGAATGGGATGGAGAAGACACTTGCAGAGATGCATCAGATGCTCAAAACTACTGAGGTCAATATACCCAGCAAGACTGTATCAGTGCTGATGATCAAGAGGGTTATGTTAAGAAACCTAACACCAAGAAAAAGGGCAATCAGAGCAAAGGGAAGGGCAAAGGAAAAAAATTTTCAAACAAGAAGACTCAGAAGGATGCCAAGTGTTTTCGTTGTAATGAATTTGGGCATTGGAAGAGGAACTGTGCTAAGTATTTAGCTGAACTCAACCAAGCCAAGGCTTCAGGAGGAGAGTCCTCATGTATATATGTTATTGAAATCTTTTCTTTTTCTGGCAAAACATGGGTGTTTGACACAGGATGTGGTTTTCACATTTGTAATACTTTGCAGGGACTAAGAAAGATTAGGAAGCTAAAACAGGGCGACTTGGAGGTCCATGTTGGCAATGGAGAAAGAGTTGCTATGAAAGCGATTGGAGAATATGTGCTTTTACTTCCTTATGGTTTAAAACTTGTTTTGAACAATGTTTATTTTATTCCTAGTGTTACTAGAAATATTGTTTTGATTCCTGCTTTGCATAGACAAGGTTTCAGTTATCGTTTTAATAGTGAATTTATTTCTGCCTATTTTAATGATGTATTTTACTTTGATGCAAAACCAAACAATGGAATCTATTAGATAGAAATCCAAGACAATAACATATTATGAAACAAAGAAGGTTGACAAAACGCCTTATGAGATATGGCATGTAAAGAAATCTAAAGTATCCTATGTTAAGGTCTGGGGATTTAATGCTTATATCACTCTAGAATCTTCGGATAAACTAGATCCCAGAAGCGAATATGTGGTTTTCGTTGGACACGCTAAAAGGATCGGTTACCTTTACTGCCATCCCACTGAAAATAAGATTTTCACTAAACACGCAGACACTTTCTTAGAGGAAGAGCTTCTGGTGCGAGGGATTGGGGAAAATCATGCGGATCTTGAAGAAATTCGAGAATCACAAATGACTGAACCAGGTGTTGAGACAGAACCAGAAGTAACTGATCCAGTTGTTGAAGATGAGCCTGAGAGGACTCAAGAAATAACAGAAACACCAAGTGTTCGAAGAAGTATTAGGGATTGTCGTGCATCCGAAAGGTATGACGATATCTTCTTGATTGATGAAGCAGAACCTGCTACTTACAAAGCTACAATCTTGGATTCAGAATCCAAGAAATGGCAAGAAGCCATGAATGCAGAGATGCAATCCATGTATGATAACCAATTCTGGGATTTGGTTGATCTTCTTACCAAATGTCGGACTTTAGGAAACGAATGGATCTTCAAGAAGAAGACCAACATGGATGGAAATGTCCAAACCTACAAAGCAAGGCTTGTAGCGAAAAGGTTCACTCAGACTCAAGGAATTGATTATGAGGAAACTTTCTCGCCAATAGCCATGCTTAAGTCTATTAGAATTCTACTTGCCATTGATGCGCATTCCTTAATGGACACTTACTTGAAGATGTCTATATGGTCCAACCTAAAGGTTTTGTCGATCCAAAGAATCCTAATAAGGTGTGCAAGCTAAATAAATCCATTTATGGATTAAAGCAAGCATCTCGCAGCTGGAATCTCCGTTTTGATCAGAAAATCAAAGAGTTTGGTTTTATTAAAAACGAAGATGAACCGTGTGTTTACAAGAAATCTAGTGGGAGCTATATCACTTTTCTCATTCTATATGTAGATGATATACTAATCAATGGAAAGAATATCCCTATGCTAAAAGATGTTAAGGCTTGGTTGGGTAAATATTTCGCAATGAAAGATCTTGGTGAAGGCTCTTATATTCCAGGAATAAAGATTTATAGAGATAGATCAAAGCGGTTATTAGGTTTGAGTCAAAGTACATATATTGATAAGGTTATACGACGCTTCTCAATGCAAGACTCAAAAAGGGGGTTCTTGCCCATGGCTCGTGGAACCATTCTTAACGGCGAACAGTGTGCAAACAATGAAGAGGAAAAGAAGAAAATGGAAAGGGTTCCATATGCTTCGACTATTGGTTCTATCATGTACGCCATGTTATGTACTAGACATGATGTCTCGTATGCTCTTAGCATGACGAGTACATATCAACAGAATCAGGAGAGAGTCACTGGGCTGCAGTGAAGAACATTCTTAAGTACTTAGGAAGGACTAAGGACATGTTCTTAATATATGGAAGACTAAATGAGGAGCTGTCAGTTAAGTGTTACACTGATGCAAGTTTCCAGACTGATCGTGACGATTCAAGGTCACAGACAGGATATGTTTTCGTTTTGAATGGTGGGGCTGTGACTTGGAAGAGCTCGAAGCAAAGTGTGCTTGCTTAATCCACATGTGAATCAGAATACAATGTTGCATCAGATGCTGCTAAGGAGGCTGCTTGGATGAAGAAGTTCATTGATGATCTCGACGTTGTGCCTAGCATAAAGAAACCGGTTGAGATGTTGTGTGACAACACTGGTGCCATTGCTCTTGCAAAGGAGCCAAGGTCGCATCAAACCACAAGGCATATACTCAGAATATTCCAATATATTAGAGAGATAGTAGAACGTGGAGACATCGTAATAAGCAAAGTTCATACAGATTTAATCTGGCTGAGCCCTTTACTAAGCCTTTACCTCAAGCTAAACATGATGAGCATGCTGAAAAGATAGGGCTTAGATTGCTAGATAGTGGGCATGATCTGTAGTGAGTATTGGTGTTTTAATTTTGAACTACAACAGTTACATTGAATAGTTATTTGGTTTATTGGTTAAATGCAAGTTTAATTATTTTGTAAATGTGTTCGTTATTTGTATGTTTAAATCCTTAAATGAGCGTATTCTAAAATATCCGTAGTCGATCAAATTATATGGGAATGAATTTGAATGTAAGACTATTGTGAATTGAGATGATTGTATTCAAAGGTTTGAGAATAAAAATTCACAGATATCACTCGCTTCAAGACGATCTCCATGGATCTAAGTCATGAGATGTTTTGATATTGATATGTTCAGTCTGTCTTTTTTTCCTTAGACACATATTAAAATACATTGATCAAGGACAATCTTTGATGTTATCTAACACTGTCCTGAAACATGGATAGTAATCCGGGTAGTGTTGGGAGAAATCCAAGGTTAAGTAGGAGTTGTATGACGTTGATGGAATTCTGTACTTCTATAAGATTAGAAGTTTAGACATTCTAGCGCCCTCGTTAACTCAAACTGGAATAAACGCGTGGCCACGCTCGGACTAAAAGTAGTTCGTTAGACCACTTTGAACTAAAAACGAAAATAGAGAATAGTTTATCACTATATAAGAATGAATGATTCATGTCTTATAATCAATGAATGTTCTTTACAGAAGGGACTTATTGATAGAAATATCAGGGTTACAGTATTTGGTTAAGTAAAGTTTTACTTGAACTCAAAGAACTAGTTGGCGACTTTAAAGTGTCATGCCGTGTTAGGAGCAGTGTGATGCAGCTAGACGTCCAATTCTACACATGTTAACTCATTTAATTAAAATCGTCCAAGTGAGAGATTGTTGGAGATATGTCCGACCGTAATTAAAGTCAACGTATCCAACTAGGTATGATCCGAAGAGTTACACATTGGTACACGAATCGTATATGTTCACGAGTATGTGGATTATTATTTATGAAATAATAATAGTTTAAACCCGAGGACTTAATATTAATTAGATTATTATTAAGAGGATAATAATTGTATAATCTTAAAGGGCCTTAATGTAAGATTGGTTTTAAAAAAAGATGATTAAGGTGCAAACCCGAAAAACACTTTTTTATCAAAAACAAAACCCTAGCCTCCCTCCAAGTTCAGCCGACCCCCTATTAGCGCCGCCGCCACCTGCTCGTCGACCAAGCACCGCTGCTGCCTCCTTCTTGCCGGTTCCACCTTTGGGTATCTCGTGCTCGGTTGTGAACTTCCTACTAGCGAGGATTCGTTGTAACCCGCGTGTTACAACCCCGGTGTAGTCGTCAAAGATTGATTACTAAAACCCTCTATTGTTGTTTATTCTTTTTATTTGTTTATACGCGTGTAACCTCAATCCTGATTGGGAATATTTATTAATTGGATTAATAAATAAAACATGTAGTTTTATATATAAAAATCGGCCTTATATATATGTATATATAATCGGTTTTGTTAAATTATATAAACCGCTTCCGCTTCAGTTTTGATACACTGATTCCCAACACTTATTACTATTTAACTCTCGACAATAATTGAGGGTATGTGATTTATGCTTGTGCACAAGGCCTCAAAATTTTAAATAAATATGAAAATTCTTGATTGTGTTAAGACATGAAGAACCTACTTAAATTCTTAGCAGAGAGCTAGAGAAAGAGCTTGGTGGCCGCTTTAGAGTTTCTTGTCAATATCATTTGGTAATGAATTTTCTTTCCAAGCATTTAGAATCAAACGATGTGATAATTGACGATAGTTTTATTTCTTGATTTAATACTTGAGGCAGTGTTAAGGAGATAATATATATCATGTGCGCGGCGGACTCATAATTTTGTTCTTGGGGCTGAAACTTTTAAGGGCTGTTTATCTCTAAATATTATTTTTCTCGGTTGGGTCTTAATAAAAAAATAGAATCAAATCTAAAATACATAATAGAAATATGTCAATACGTATCGCATTTCCTTGGTGAGAGGGTATTTCTTTTATTCCGTTAAGGAAGGAAATCTTCAACAATAACAATAATAACAATAACAATAATTGTTGTTGTCAATGATAATATATTATTACTATAATACTTTTATATTTAAACAGTTTCATGTTGCTAAACTGATAATGTTTGTAAGGATGGAAAAATTAAGAAATTTGTGTGGTGATCGAGGAAAGGGAAGATGAGGTCGATAGTGATGTATATGGGGCGTGGCAGGGTTTTGTTTTGATTTTTTTAATTTTTTAATTTATTTTGTTTTTTAAATAAAAGGGTAATATGATTTTAATCATCATGGATTTTCTTTTTAGCTATGACCCTCACACATGTTGCACTTACATCTCTTGATGTGTCACCTTACCTTTCATGAGACCATCTTCTCTTTACCTTCCCTTACCACCCTTACACCATCCACTATTGTCATACCCGCTCCCCCCTCTCCATCATACCTTGACCCAGTCGGATTTGTGCACTTCATATTCGCTACACCTGACTCAACCAAGTTTTCATCCACCACACCTTAGCGTAGTGATGGTTGTCGTCAAGTCAATTGAAAAAACCTAATTATCATCAATGACTATGGTAGGTAAGATATTATATATTTGGGGAGGATTAGGATAGTATTACATGTTTAGTTTGATTCTTTAAAATAAATAAAAAGGTAATCTAAAATAAACTAATGTTGATATAAAATGCAACTAAAACTAAAAAAGACGAACAAACGATACACACAAATACGAGATAAGAAACAAACAATAACATTGAGATTAAGGTTTGATATATAGCGCTACATATAATCTGACTTAATTAACTAATTAAAAGATACATGGATACAGATTTTTTTAAAACTAGTAAAAGTGATGGATGAATGATGGGAGATTGCAATTGTATAACTCATTTTGTAACACATGAAACTAATGAAGTTAGACTACACGAAGTGATCATTAACAATATTTATTTCAATATAACATGACTCCAACTTTATTTCTAAAAGAAGAGTGTGATTTTATACAATATTTATTTCAATATAACATTACTTATTTCTAAAAGAAGAGTGTGATTTTATATAATATTTATTTCTAGAAGAAGAGTGTGATTTTAAAAGAAGAGTGTGATTTTATATAATATTTATTTCTAGAAGAAGAGTGTGATTTTAAAAGAAGAGTGTGATTTTATATAATATTTATTTCTAGAAGAAGAGTGTGATTTTAAAAAAAAAAAAATTAATAAAACATGACCCAACTTTATTTATAAAAGAAGAGTGTGATTTTAATATAGCATAATTCCAACTCCCAATTGGGAAAAGAAATCTTATAAAAAAATTAGAATATTTATTTTTTTTAAAAGTGGGTGTTTTTAATATAGTACAAGTCCAAATAGAAAAGCAAACCTTTAAAAAAAGAAATGACGACCAAGAACGCATGTGATTAAAATACAATACAACTCAAATACAAAAACAAATATTTTAAAAGGAAATGGCAAACAATTGTAAACTACTGGTTTAGCAAAATATAAGATTTTCGTCTTATAATATATATAATATTTAATTGTACTAAATTTATTTATTCAAAATATTAAAAGCAAAATTGGTTGATGATGAAATAGAAATATGACCACGTTTTAGACTGAGATGTTTTTAAATATAGAATTTTGTGGGGTTGGTAATGACTTGTTACATCACACGGGGTTCCGAATTTGTGGTCCGGAATGGGAGTTATATTTTTAATACAAAAATGATATGTTACATATTATCAAGTCTATCTCAAGCATATCTCTTCAGACTTTCTTCAATATATTGACAAGGCCTGTACGCTCACTACATGTCAAATTGTCTATGAGATATACATAGATCATAAGAAAAGAGATGGCATTGCAAAATGCTGAGCTATCTAGAGATCAGTTACTTTATTCTCAAGCTCACATATGGAATCATATATTCGGCTTTATACACTCCATGTCACTTAAATGTGCAATTCAGCTAGAAATACCTGATATCATCAATCACCATGGTTCACCAATGTTGCTTTCCGAGTTAGTCGAAGCCCTCGGCATAAACCAGGAGAGAACTCCATTTGTCTATCGGCTTATGCGCATCCTTGTTCACTCTGGTTTCTTTATTAAACAAAGTGTATCCACACCCACATGTGATGATGAGGAGGGAGAAGGCTATTTGCTAGCTCCTGCTTCTCGGTTGCTTCTTAAGGATGAGCCATTAAGCGTTAGGCCCTTTTTGCTAGTCGTGTTGGATCCAATCTTCGTAGACCCATGGCAGCACATGAGCAAATGGTTTCAAAACAATGATGTCACCCCCTTTCACACAACCCATGGGAGGATGTTTTGGGATCTTGCAGGCGAAGAGACGAAGCTTAATCAGTTATTCAATGAAGCAATGGCTAGCGATGTAAGGCTTGTTACAAGTGTTATTCTCAAACATTGTCGAGGTGTTTTTGAGGGGATAGAATCCATTATCGATGTTGGCGGTGGTACTGGGACTTTTGCTGTAGCTATTGCCAAAGAATTTCCCAATATTAGGTGCATCAGCTTTGATCTTCCTCATGTAGTTAATGGCTTGGTTGGAAGTAAAAACTTGAGTTATGTTGGTGGAGACATGTTTGAAGCCATTCCTAAAGTTGGTGCAGTTTTGCTCAAGGTATTCTTAATATTTTACCCTTTTTATTTTATTTTTAGGTAACATAATCGTTAGTTTCTTTTTGACAATTAATTTCAATCCTTTTGAACAAAAACTTTTGACGATCATTTATTGTGTACAATAACTTTTTATGTTTATTTATGAAAAAAAAAAGAGTATCTTACACGATTGGGGTGATGAAGAATGCATGAAGATACTAAAGCGATGCAGAGAATCAATTCCAGGCAAAGACAATGGAGGAAAATTAATCATCATAGACATGGTAGTGAATGTCAGCAAAGGAGAGACTGAATCACTTGAGACTCAACTTTTGTGTGATATGCTTATGATGAGTTTAGTGACTGGAAGAGAGAGGAGCGAAAAAGATTGGGCAAAGCTCTTCCTTGACACAGGCTATACAGATTACAAAATAACACAGATATTGGGGTTTAGATCTGTTATCGAAGTTTTTCCCTAAGTAAGTTACATTTCTTCTTAGCATGTTCTTGTTAACCTGTGGTTCCTTATCAACTTCATTGTTCTTCATCATGTTTCATCTTATTACTATTAAACTCTTGACAATATTTGAGGGTATGTGATTTATACTTATGCATAAGCCCTCAAAATTTTAAGTAAATTGTTAGCAGAGAGCCAGAGAAAGAGCTTGGTGGCCGGTTTAGAGTTTGTTGTCAATGTCATTTGGTATGAGATATTATCTTTAATGAATTTTCTTTCCAAGCATTTAGAATCAAACGATATGATAATTGATGATGTTATTGAAAATTCAGATAGTTTTATTTCTTGATTTAATACTTTAGGCAGTGTTAAGGAGATAATATATATCATCAGTAGGCGGCAGACTCATAATTTTGTTCTTGGGTCTAAAACTTTGGAGGGTTGTTTATCTCTAAATATTATTTTTCCCAAGCTTAGTTGGGTTGGGTCGTAATAAAAAAAATAAGATCAAATCTAAAAGTACATAATAGAAATATGTCAATTTTACTTAGAAAACGTATCGCATTTCCTTCGTGAGAGGGTATTTCTTTTGTTCCGTTAAGGAATAGAAGGAAATCTTCAACAAAAATAACAATAACAATAATTGTTGTTGTTATTACTATAATAATAAAAATAATAATAATAATAATAATTATAATAATATTATTATAATTATTATTATTATTTGGATTACATTACTTCGTTTTTTTCATCTAGCAAACTATACAAAGTAATAATTTATTCTATTCACATATGGATAACCAATCGACAAACATTGTGCTTGTTTTTCGTTTGTTTATCAACTGTTTCAATTTTTTTAGGTTCTGATTTACTTAAAGGAATTAGTAATAAGACTATGGGGTATGGGGCTTGGGGCTTGGGTTGGGGGAAACGCCCAAGCCACCACCGCGGGTGGGCTTGGGTTGGGGCGTGGTCCTTGGGGCTTGGGTTTCAAGCCGGGCGTGGGGCGGTCTTGACAAGCTGACATGGCGGGCTCTCAATGGTCAAACCAAACTAGCCGTTGGCCAACGGCTATGTTAAAAAAAAATATTTTTCACTATAAAACTCACATTTTTCTTCCATATTTTACCACATTCAACCACATCTTCTATAATCATCTTCAATTCTCCTTCTACAAAACGAAAAAATGCATCCTCATAACCGTGCTTATGACCCGAACAACCCGTATGCATTCCAAGAAAATAATCCTAGCCCACCACCCAATCGTCCAATGCCTCGTCCATTTTTCATACACTCCTCTATGCCCGTTGAAGCGAGTTATGCATCGTATCTTGGGAATTGTTTGTATACTAACTTCCCACACACCGAGGATTCGATGCCTACCCCGTTTACACAAACGCCCATCAACCTTTCACCAACCTCCATCGACCTTTCACAAACCGAAACCGACCCCGAAACTCAACCACCCCTACCCCCTAAGTATTAAAAGTGGTAGGGTAGATAACAGGCTTGCTTGCCAGTTTAAAATTACAATTTTGTCCCTAATATAAAATTATAATATTTCCATCGTTTTAAATTTCTTTTAGCAAAAGTATGGAAGTATTTTGTTGTAACTAGTTGACTCGATGTAATTTTTTTAGATCGTGTTATGAGTAGTATGAACATGTAACCGAAACACAGACGTACATGTTAAAAGAGAAATATTTGGTTTAGTGCCCCGCAAAGCGGGCGGAGCAAAAAGTAGTGTCTGAAAATGTAACATTTTAGTTTTTAAAATTATTTATGTTGCTAAATCAACATATAACAAATAAAATAGCTTACAATTGTCGCTAGCTGCTACAACTTTCTGACAAATTTAGATATTTTAATTTTTTAAATTATATCGAAGAGGTAATAAATATTGCAACAAAATTGCTACAAATGGTTATGTATGGCAAATTTGTCGGAAATTGTGGAAATTTTTTGTTTTTTGTTTTTTTTTTCTTTGTCGGAGAACTATAGGAAAATTGTAGCAAAAATTTGAAGTTGAATTTTGAAAAATCGTTGCTCCTTTAATCAAGGATTGATTTTAGACTTGGCACAATAGGCCAAATGGGGTTTTGAAACTTGTGACAAAGATGGAAAAACATAAAACCGGCTTTGGGGACCCATGAATTTAATGGATCATCAACTTAAGAAGTTAAAATAGAACATCCTGAAGAGAGGGAATGCTTGGTAATAGGATGCCTTATCCCCTATGATACATTCGTATTCATTATATAATCAATTACAAATCCTATATTAGGATAGGATACAACAAAATAAACAATTTACAAGGGGAAAATAGTTATTCTAAATATATAGTCTATTATACCCCCTGCAGTCGAAGCGGGAGGTGAACGAATGCTTAGACTGGACCGAAAGTCTTCGAACATAATATGTGGAAGGCCCTTTGTAAATATGTCCGCAATTTGGTAACGTGACGAAACGTGAAGCACACCTCACGAACTTGACCGCACTGAACTTGTTCCCGAACAAAGTGAATGTCGAGTTCAATATGCTGAACCGGGGTACCCGACAAGTATATTGCGCTGACATTATCACAATATATCAAGGTAGCTTGTGAGAGCGGATGATGCAATTCCAATAGGAGATTCCTTAGCCAACATATCTCGGCCACGGCATTTGCAACTTCGCGATATTCGGCTTCGACAGTTGAGCGGGAGATTGTTAGTTGGCATTTTGAAGACCAAGATATTAGATTGTAACCATAATAAACACAATACCCAATAGTTGAGCGTCGAGTATCCGGACATCCCGCCCAATCCGCATCTGAATAAGCAAGAAGAGATGGGTTCGTAGAGGCACCAAGTGTAAGGCCATACGATGTTGTCCCTTTGATATAGCGAATGATACATTTTAAAGCAAGCCAATTATCAATCTTCAGGCCATACATGTGCATGCAAACTTGCTGAATGACATATCTAATGTCGGGGCGGGTGAAGGTTAAGTATTGTAATGCCCCGGCAAGACTACGATAAAGAGTGGGGTTCTCGAAAGCTTCACCCGCATTCGAACTTAACTTGGTGCGAGTATCAACTGGTGTGGCCACGGGATTGCAAGATTGCATCCTGGCTCGCTCAATTATTTCATTCGCTTAAGCTTGTTGAGAAAGGAACATAGTACCTTTGTGTCTCGTAACAGAAATTCCAACGAAGAAACTTAGTGGACCGAGATGTTTCATTGTGAATTCACTCGCAAGATGGGCCATAAGCTGTTGTCTGAGAAGGTCCGAACATGTAATAAGCAAAATGTCATCAACATATAAAAGGAGGTAGGTCGTGTAGCGACCGCGCTTGAGCGTGAAAAGAGAAGCATAACATAGACTGTGTGTAAAGCCCAAAGTGAGGACATAATCCGTGAAGCGATGGTACCATGCCTATGGGGCCTGTTTTAGTTCGTAAACGGACTTCTTTAAGAGACACACATATCTGGAAAGTTTCGATCTCGAAAGCCCATCGGTTGGTACATGTACACTGTTTCATTTAGATTCCCATATAAAAAAGTGTTTGTTACATCTAACTGATGAACCATCCATGATTTGGAGAGAGCCATTGAAAGTACTGGCAGGTCTGACCATAGGGCTAAACGTGTCTCCACAGTCGATACCAACCTGTTGCAAACGACCATCACATACAAGTCGAGCCTGGTAACACTCGAGAGAACCATCATATTTGAACTTATGTTTGAATAACCACATGCTTCTTATAACATTCATATCAGGTTTGCGTGGAACCAATTTCCAGGTCCCATTTTTAATAAGAGCATTGAACTCGTTGGTCATGGTGTTGTGCCATTCTGGTATGGACAAGGCAACGGTCAGGTTTTGGGAAGGGGTATGATCGTGGATGTAGGGTGGAGGTTAAAGTATTGTTTGGGCTTAACGATGTTGTCCATGGCTCGTGTTTGCATGGTATGAACGAAAACGGTAGGAGGTGGTGGTGAGGGGGAGACGGGTGAGGCGGTTGGTGACGGTCTATCGGCTAGTGTCGTTGGGCAGGTGTGGTTGTAACAACCCTCAAAAACACCCTAGAACGAACCCTAACCAGTTATATTTTACAGGGATTAAGTCTTTGTTATCTTAAATTACTGGCAGTAACTGGGGTATTGTATACAATTACTATTGTTTTATCACTTTTAGGTGAACGGACCTATATAGTGATACTCGTCACTATTGGGTGAGCGGACCCAATAGTGGTATGACCACAGTCATAGATCCGGTCGAGTGACAACTGAACCAGCTAATTATAAGATCGGGGAAATTGTAATCGCTCTTAATACTGTAACTTATAACACTGTTTTCCAGTTATACTTTGCAATTATTAAGTCTATGCAATCCTATTATAAGATAGGGGCAAATGTAAAAACTCTTAATGCTGTGAATTATAACAAATGTGTTTTTGTACAAAACGAATGAACTCACCAGTATTTCCTGCTGGCCAAATCTTTTTAAAACGCGTTTCAGGTAATGACAGTAGATCGGAATAAGAGACGTGATACGGCACCAAAAGGCTTACAGAAGTGGCTTATTTTATCAATTAAATTAAATCAAGAAAAGTTGTTTTATGTATTCGGGTTTATCCCATAAGTAAAGCTACCTTTGTGAAACATGGGTTTATCCCCATCTATTTAATAAATAAAAATCCGGTGTTTCAAAACTCTGATATTTTCCTAATTCACGGTCCAGAAAAAATTTCTGCTGCAAACTTTTCAAAATAACCACTGGTACCACTGGGCTGGTTCACGGCTCCCGCTCCGGTCCAGGGCGGAGTCGGGGGTCGTGAAAGAGGTGGTATCAGAGCCACTGCTTTAAGCCAACAGGTGTTGTAAGAATAATACGTAAGCTTTAACTAAAGAGTTAGGAAATTGTTATTAACTGGTAGCATCCAGGATAGTATTTAGACTTGAATTTAAGAAAGATGCCTTAATATAACTTCGAGATAAGTTAATTACTTGTGTAGATAAAATATGATGGGTGTTGGTATGCCATGAGGGTGATGACTAGAACGTTGCAAGTATGGTAAATAAGCAATAACACTTGGCCACTGTTATTTCTTATTTATTGGTACTACTGGGTTCTAGAATATGATCCATCATGTGAATACTAATTACCTTGTTCTTCGATACAAGCCCTATAAAAGATTCATTTTTAAATCATGAATTGAGAAGATTCTATTTATGGAAAATACAAATTACCTCTTCGACGAGAACCGGGTATGATAGGGGTTACCTCTCCGGCGAGAACCGGGTAAGATGGGGTATATAATATGTCAAACAAGTGTCAGAATTCCCTAAATAGTATCATGACCTGATATCTGACTTGTTTTTGGAAATATGAATCTTTTAAATACATTAACCTTATGCAAGGCTTGTATATTATAGTATGTGAAAAATATGATTATATATATATATGTGTGTATATATATGTGTATATCTATAAGGAAATCTAAAAACCATAAGGATTGACAATTTAGAATAAATCACAAGCATATGTGTCAATAATAATTCCAGATTTCTTTATCAGTAATCTCTTGTATACATCTATAATTCCGATATCAAAAACTATTTCATTTAATCATTCGTCTTGTAACTCGTGCGACAAGATGAACGATGTGAACCCTTTATGTTGGGGTGCCATCGAAAGTATAAGCATTCCCTTTGCGCTACTTTAGATTATTAACGCATTAGGAAACATGTAGCTAAAGCTGTGCTAGGCACAAAACATCCAAAAACTTACGCTAATAAGTGTAATTCTACTTTCTTTAAGAACGATTGCGAAGATAAAAGTAACCACGACTAGATGCACTTACAAAGACTCTTCACCTATAATCCTACTAGGATTACCAGTAATAAATAAGCTGCAAATGACTAAAGTTGTCCAAACCATTAGTATATATGTTAAGAAGAATGAAGTAATGTATACTTCAAAATTTAGGCATTAAGATAGTGAGACCCGATCTTCAAAACACATGATCACAACGTATGCCATGAAATGGAAAGAACTGACAGAAAGGAAATCATATCTGCTTCATAAAAAGGAATAAAATGGCAACGATAATTCCTGAGGTGATTGCTGACTTAGGTTCAGATTTGCAAGCCAACTGGAGAAGTGACCACAAGGAGACAAGACAGACCAACCGACAAAAGTTTGTCTCTGTGATAAAAGTGTGAGTTATGCACGGAAGTAAGACATAGCTCATATGGTCTCGGAATTCATTAACACTAAAAGAAAAGAACTTAATGAAATTCCAGTAATATCTGAATACCCCGATGTATTCCCAGAAGATCTACCTGGATTACCGCCAGATAGGGAAGTAGAATTTAGAATTCATCTAATACCCGGAACTGCCCCAATAGCTAAAGCACCCTATCGATTAGCACCCACAAAAATGGTAGAACTGAAAAGGCAGATAGATGAATTGTTAAGCAAAGGATTCATACAACCCAGTTCTTCCCCTTGGGGAGTACCGGTGTTGTTTGTGAAAAAGAAAGATGGTTCGATGCGAATGTGTGTCGATTATAGGGAATTGAATAAGGGTACCATTAAGAATCGATACCCATTACCTAGGATTGATGATCTTTTCAATCAACTTCAGGGGGCTAGGTACTTCTCTAAAATAGACTTGTGCTCCGGATACCATCAGTTGAAGGTACAGGAAGAAGACATACCTAAAACTGCTTTCAGGACTAGGTATGGCCACTACGAGTTTACAGTCATGCCATTTGGATTAACAAATGCTCCTGCAGCATTTATGGACATGATGAATAGAATCTGTAAGCCGTATTTGGATAAATTGTAATTATCTTCATCGACGATATACTTATTTATTCTAAAAGCCAGGACGAACATGATGAACACCTACATGCACTCTTGACCCTGTTAAGAAAGGAAAAGCGTTATGCCAAATTTTCAAAGTGTGAATTTCGCCTACAAGAAGTGAAATTTTTAGGACGCATGGTGAATCATGAAGGTATTCACGTAGATTCCTCCAAGATATAAGCAATCACAAATTGGAAGGTCCCGTAATCAGCTACTGAAGTTAGAAGTTTTCTAGGATTAGCTGGATATTATAGGCGCTTCATAAGAGACTTTTCTAAGATAGTTGTTCCATTAACTAAGCTAACCTACAAAACTGTTAAGTTTGAATGGGGACCAGGCAGGAGGAAGCCTTTAGGATTTTAAAGAAAAAGTTAACAAATGCCCCAATCCTTGCCTTACCAGAAGGGACAGAAGACTTTGAAGTCTACTATGATGCTTCTAAACTAGGATTAGGTTGTGTGCTAATGCAACACAAAAGGGTAATTGCGTATGCATCAAGACAATTGAAAAAGCACGAGGAAAATTATACGACTCATGACTTAGAATTAGGAGCAATAATGTTTGCCCTTAAAATTTGGAGACATTATCTGTATGGAAGTAAGTTTACTGTCTATACCGATCATAAGAGTTTAAGGTACATATTTGGGCAAAAAGAGTTGAACATGAGGCAACGAAGATGGATGGAAATTCTAAGTGATTACGACTATGATATCGTATATCACGAAGGAAAGACAAATGTAGTAGCAGATGCCTTAAGTCGTAAGTACCACAAGAAGCAAAGACAAGTTCGTACTCTTAAATTAAATCTACAATTAGATTTAGTGGAACAATTGAAAAATATGCAAGAGACAGCAATTCAGGATAATGCTGAAGGAATGAAATGACGAATAAGTGGAATTCAAAGCAAGGACCAGAGTATACTTGGAAACTAGAATCAGTGTCAAAGTAAGAGTATTCCTCCAAATTTCCGTAAATCTCGAGGACGAGATTTGAAACAAGGTGGGGAGGATGTAACAACCCTCAAAAACACCCTAGAACGAACCCTAACCGGAACCCTAGACGCGTACGACGAAAACCGAAACGAGAAATCCAAAAATTCTAATTTTTGGTGTTCTCGCAGGCCGCGACCAACGAAGAGAAATCTCTCGCGGGGCGCGAGAGACTCATCTCAATCCAGACACGTGTTACGCCACGTCTCCCTACACGTGTCAAGACCACGCTATGACTCAGCAACCCTAAACCGCCCTATGCTTCCTTGTGGGCCGCGAAAAATGAAGATGAAGTTGTCGCGGGCCGCGACCCGCCCTGGTATCAGCCTATAAATAGAGGATGAAGATTTCAGTTCAAATCGCTCAATTCTTTTCTTTCTCTTAGCTTCTATTATAGCAAAATAGTAGCTCGATATTATACCCTAAACCCCGAAACTCTGCACGTTATTAGGGTAATAACTCTAATCACTGGTACGATACTTTATCCGATCAATTGAAACCGATCCAATGGATGTTTAAGTGTTGCCAATATTTGGCTATACTTTGTCATTCGTTGTGGGTTATGATCTTGTGATTATCGTTAAATTTGAAATGAGTTAATACGCTAATACGAGTTCCATTGTATCTAGAAATTAGAATTCATAATCAGGGAGCTGCTAAACCAGAATACTTAATGGTTAAGTAAACTTAATGGTTAAGTAAACTTAATGATTAAGGAAACTTAATGATTATGGAAACTTAATGATTAAGGAAACTTAATGGTTAAGGAAACTTAATGGTTAAGGAAATTTCATACTCCTTACCTATAAATAGGAGTCTAGGATTTCATTATTCTTTGCTCATTTCTTCTATTCTTCTCTCTATACGTTGGTGTTCTAACCAATAATCACCGATAATATATTCTTTCCAATCGATTCGGGAACCAACTAACGAATGCCAAAGTGATGTCTAAATAAGACTATACTTTGTGAATTTCGTTAAGGTCCTGGTCTCGTGACCATCGTTAGGTTTGATATGGTTTTACACTAATATGTATTCCACTCTGTTAAACTAAATGTTTAACTA